>ML782045.1:679075-693190 GCA_009831015.1 Picea engelmannii
AACACTTTTCAGCCATAGATTTATGTTTTATAGCTAGCCGTTTTTGCCAAAGAGTCTTAAGGAAAGAGGGAGGAGCATGAGGCCTAGATTTAGCTACACCAGAATGAGCCTCCTCCCCTTAGGGTTTTGATTTGGTGGCCCTGTCATTGCAACACCATCAAACCTAACTCTCCCGTCCTTAGGTTTGAATCCTTCCAAGCCTTTAGCCTCTCTCTCTTGACTCCATTAACCCAAGGCACTAGTCTAAACTAAAACGTGGAGTTTTTTGTGCTTAAACAATCTTTCAAACTCTCTTAACTTGAAACCCTAACTAACCCTAGCGATTCTACTAACCCTAATTGTTGATGATGTCTTTCCTTATTTGAACTTTTGTTTGGTTTAAAACTTGTGGCTAGGTCATCCTTTGATAGCCATAGAGGTGTTGAGCAATTTCATTGGCTAAAAGAGCAAAACGTTCACCTCTTTGTCTAGCTAACCTAACCCTAACTAGCTAGTGACGTCACACTCATTTTTGATCTCTTGTTTGGTATAAAGCATTGTGATCTTTTCACCTAGCATTTGGAATTGATGTGTAGAATATTTTCATTGGCTTAGTGTGAAAAACGTCTACCTCCTTGCCCAACAAAACTAACCTAGAACAAGCTTGACGTCACCCTAGTAGCATAGTGACACAACAACAATATTTATATATGAGCAGATTTATGATATTTATTGCATTGTGATAATACAAGGATTTGATTTTATACATTGAATGCCAATATCTCTTGTGTATTTATTGAAGAAGTGACATAAAATATAAGTTTTAATTGCAATCATTGACTTCGTCAATAATTACATTTATTATTGCTCATATCTATTTAAGGATAGTCATTAAATTGTGAAGTACTAACCACTGCAACACGTTTTAGTTTCATTTGACTTGTCTCACAAACATGTGCTTTTCTTAGTGGAATTACCTTCTTTGACTATCCATTTGGTAGTAATTTGTGAAGGGAAAATCTTACCTTAACCTTTGACCTCTAAAACCTTGATCCTTTTCCTTCAGAACCCCAGATTACTAGGGACGTCTCCCTTGGGATTAGCCACCCAGAATAGAAAGAGCTCCCCATCGAGGTGACAATGGGTGGGGAAGCTCCTGTTATGCCAGTTTGAACCTTGCCTTCAAGCTACTTAAACCTACCCTACAAACTGAGCGATAACAGATCCCACTGCACACGATAGCTTTTTTGAAATAATCTAACACATATCGTTGTCTAGTGTGGTAAACTCGGTTAATAACTTGCACCTCATTAACGGTCTATGCCCATGATTGTGTTTCCACCAATTGAGTTTGTACTGAACAAGCATAAGTATTAGGCATGAACCAACTAGCTGTAGGTCCTAGTGACTAGCTTGACTAGTGACCAATGCCTATCCCTGACTCTCCTTCTCTGGCGTTGAAAATGTGAAAACTAAATTAAAACTAAACACACAAAACAAAATAAGATAGGATTTATACTATTACAATCATCTTAATAAAAGAGATTCCATTATTCAAAAGCAACTATTATTACAATAATTTTGGTTACCATTTGTGCATAATGATACACACTTAAAAAGCCAATAATTCACACTATTGTATGGGTTTAGAGAGTTGAATTGGTGTTCAAAGTGTGATGCCTTGAACTTTATGTTAATATTATGGTAGTTGCGGGAGGTATTTACCTCCACGTGTGAACCTGGCGAGAATAGAAGACTCCAGGAAGCAAGAGAAACCCTAATGAGTTGGATAATAACCCTAGAAGCCTTGTCAGCTCAAGAAGATAATTTATATTAAGCTATTAGCCTCCAAGAGAAGAAGTCGGCCAGTAATAATAATATACTGAACAGACACATATCCAGAAGGAGAAGTCAGCCCCAACAAAACTGGCAGAACCACTATAAATACAGGGCCCCAGTTCTCATTTGACAACATCTCAGAATTGCAGTTCCCAGTTCTGGTGCGCACTGCAACTCCAGTTTAGTGCGCACGTGTGGAGGAGGACTGCAGGTGCAACTAGTTTCAATGTTGGATTAGACTATCTATTGGCGAGGGTTTGGACTATCTGATTAGTCTTTTGTGTTGCGCTATCCTTGGGGAAAGGTGTGTTACCCTTTGTTTGGATATCTAGCCTAGGGTTTGCATCCGGAGGAATTCTCAGTCAAGGTTAAGGTGCTTGGAGGGAGGCTTCGGCCTATGGTTGGGTGATGAGGGTATCGTCAATGGTAAAATGAGCACACCATATTCTATATTCTAACAAGTTATGGGCCCACACCCCTTCAGTCAGCCTAAAACGCTGGAAGGAAACATAACCGCTAGACATTGAGCTCGTTGAGGAACTGCCACTAGGGTTACTAGCAGGAGCAGTTTCCAAAAGCACTGCAGCTAGGGTTACTAGTAGAAGCAATTGCAGAAACCCTAAACCTCTTGTTGAGGCACCTTCAGTGACGATATTTACCTAATATTCGAATAGATCAGTGCGCCCTAGCCCAACACATCTCCCGGTACTCTCAGAAGGCCAAGATGTGAAGTTTGGATTTCTGGTCAAATCTAGGGTTTGACCAAGTCAAGCAGCCATGACAAACTCTATGAAGTCTGAGAACAAGTTATATGGAGCCTCTAACTTCAGAGCATGGAAGACAATGATTGACCTCATCCTTGCTAAGAATAAAGTACTGCATATTGTGAAAGGAAAGATCGTGAAGCCAGAGTTTGAAGAAGGAGAAGAGAAGGAACCGCGAAACGTTGCAGCTATGGAGAAGTTCAAATATGTTGACATCAATACCATGAGTATCATAGTGGATTCCATAAAAGAACACTTGATACCATACATCTCCCATCTTGACTCATCAAAGAAGATGTACAATGCCCTAACAAATCTCTTCTCAGTCAGAAACATTGGACAAGTTATGAGTCTAAAGAATGAGCTCCGTAACATGAAGATGAATGACGATGACAACATAACATCATACTTTGTAAGGATCTCCCAGTTAAAAGATAAACTACAAGCTATTGAAGAGATCACTTCAGAAAAGGAATTGGTGAACATAGTACTCAATGGTCTTCCCAAGACATGGGATGCATTTTTCGTAAGCATGAACACAAGGAAGGAATACCCAACATTTGAAGAACTTTGGACTTACTGTGCTCAAGAAGAATCAAGGATCAATACAAAAGAGAAACCTCAAAATAAATATGATGATCAAGCCTTCATAGCAATATTCAAGAACTTCAGAGACAAAAGAAAGTTTGATTCAAGAAGGAAGCCAAAACAAAGAAAAGATATTTCAGAAATACAGTGCTTCAACTGTCAAAAGTACGGTCACTACAGGAACCAGTGTCCTGAGCTAAAGAAAAAGGAAAGAGAAGCATGAAGCATCAGTTGTTGAAGAAAAGGAACCTACAAAGAAGACTAAGCAGGATAGAAGCAACTTCTTCTACTAAAAGGTAACAACATTCTTTTTATTTCTTGTACATATCTTGTTTGCATCGTCTTTGTATCTTGTACATCTATCTCTTGGAAGATAATGTGTTCCAAGAAGAACTATATCCATGGAAGAACAACAAGATAAGAATGAATATCATTAGATAATACACATGAAAGGATGAAAAACAAATCATGTGGAAGCTACTGCAAGATAAGCTGAATCAATCATGAAGAGACTTAGAAGTCAGACATCAAGAGGAATTGGAGAAACACTTATGACGACAACTAAGACGGAAGCGTGGACTCTGTCAGACATAAGAGCCAATTGTATATTGCAGAAGACAATAAGGATATAGATGGAAGCATGGACTCTATTAGAATGGAAGGAGATGATTATATGCACTCTTACATGAAGCAAGGATTAGGAGGGAGCTAATCTTATGATCCATTAAAAATGATATATCCATAATAACAGTCATGAAAGACAACACATGTTCAGTTCAGCCACAGAAGAAGACCTCTTCGAAGAGAAGCCTTAAAGTATTCCTGGTTGTCCATCCAGATATGTGATCCCATGATGAAAAGAAGAAGTGGAATCTCTAGGGCATGGAATCTATAAGAAACTCCATGGACCCAAGAGCTAAAGAAAAACATGAAGAAGAACATGAGGATTCCAAGAAAGAAAGAGGAACCAGAACAACCAGTCATTGTATCAAGAATCATAAGAGTAATAGTTTGATATGAAAGCAATCAAGCAGAAGAACTGAAAATCGTGATGAAGAACAGTGTATGGAAGACTTATGAATGAAAGAATTGCAAGATCTAGAACCAGAGGTTCTCCCATATGGAGGGAGAAGACTATGATGATTACTTGTTCCAGTACACCAGACATATCACTACATGAGTCATTATATCATCCGCAACATCCATGAGTTGGAATTCTACATCAGATAAATGCAAAGTATGTTCTCCAGAGAAATTGAATAAAGAGCGTATGAAGAGCAATCTCAAGACCTTGAGGTATACCAGAAAGAGACTCCTGTATGCAGATAAGAAAAATACAACTTGGTGAAGAACCTCCAGTGCGCAGCAGAAGCATGGTGAAGATTTCTTATAACATCAAGATGACTACTCAGAAGATCATATCTCATGATGACAGAAGAAGTGCCACATGGATGTGTTCCAGTTCTCCAACTATGATATACTCCATTGTTCAGATCTACATGAATCCTTCACAAGTGTTCCAGACTAAAGTACAAGCATTACATTATCCATGATAAAATCCAGAAAGGAGAAAATGATTTTCTCCAGCATATCTCCACAGATAAGCAGATAAGCAGACATTTTGGTAAAGCTTCTATCCAAGATGAACGAGTTTGCATACTCAATCTGGAAACAACTTCCTTCTTATTGGAAAAAGAAGAAATGACTCTCCAAGTTAGGTGAGAACACTAAAAATATTATTTATCTTTGTAATTGAAAAATAGTCCAGATTGGACAGATGCTTTCTTGTTCGGAAAGTGGATTGATATTTCTGATGGACAGTGACTTCCCATTGTAGTTAACATGGGAGGTAGACTGCTTGTTGATGTTTCATAGAAAATGACTTCCCATTGTGGTTAACATGGGGAGTGGTCTAGGACAGTCATTCTTCTTGGTAGTCACTTTGAGTAGTGGTCAAGTAGAATGGTCCACCTCACCGGACAGTCATTCCTTCGAAGTTCACAGTTGTGAGCAGTTTCGAAGAATGGTCCATTTTGGAGGTTGATGCAGGACATAAATTCCTTAGGGAAAACTCATTCTCTCTAGGTTACACTTTGTTTAGTGTCGGAGGAATGGCCTAGGGTGGTGAATGGTCCGGACAGTTATTCCTTAGGGTTATACATTCTCTCCAGGGTGCACTTTGATAAGTGTAGGAGGAATGGCCCAGGGTGGGGAATAGTCCAGGCTCAGCAATCAGGGACAGTCATTCCTTAGAGTTTATACATTCTCTCTAGGGTGCACTTTAATTAGTGTAGGAGGAATGGCCCAGGGTGGGGAATGGTCCAAACATTTCTTAGGGTTTATACATTCTATCCAGGGTGCACTTTGATTAGTGTAGGAAGAATGGCCCAAGGTGAGAAATGGTCCAGGCTTAGAAATCAGAGACAATCCTTCTTCCTTGTTTGTGAAGAATAGGGCAGATAGCCCATTGCTGATGAGATCAGATATTCTTTCAGATCTCACAAACGTGAGTGAAAGATTGGCCCAGAGGATTCAGTTTATATTTAACAATATTTTTCTATGCAGGATGGCATCATATGATTATTATGGAGACTACCTGTCTCCAGATAGTAGAGATATACTACTGTGGTGGATATGTTGCATTGTTCGTGAGGTAGATATTCTTTCAGAGCTCATAGATGTGAGTGAAAGATCAGCCCAGATAATTCAATCTATATCATAACATTGTTTCTGTGCAGATTGTTATCAGATGTTTGTTATGAAGATTATATGACAGTAGATGAAGACTACTATGGAAGATATTCTTTCAGAGCTCACAGATGTGAGTGAAATATTGGCCCAGACAAATCAGTTTATATCATAACATTGTTTCTATGCAGGATGCTATCAAATGTTTGTTATGAAGACTGTATAACAGTAGATGAGGACTACTGTGGTGAATATGTTTCACTGTTCGCAACCATACGTTGTTGATCAAGTACTTGTGTGTTACTTGATGTGGTAGTGAACCACTGGATTGTAGTTATGTACTACTATGAATAGACACAGTTGTGCTTTATTCTTGTTCTAATTGCCTTGAAGACTATTAGCAGTTTATTGGAGATAATGATCATTCAGATGGATGATGAACAAAGATTTTCTAGACAGAAAATAGTTCAGAACTTTTACTCCTCTTGTATCACTCTATGGTGAGAGTGACTTATCCAACATCATATCTAATTACTCAGATGAAGTATGGTTTTGAGAGTTGATGTAGTTGATAGTGATGGTGATGCTCATGATCTAGTCATGAAATAGTCTAGATGACTATATTGATGCTACCGGGTAAATGGTATGTTTTTGTGCTCAAGTCCATTACCTGTAAATACCTCTCTAGCTAGGATAGAGTGTTAATATTATGGTAGTTGTGGGAGGTATTTACCTCCACGTGTGAACCTGACGAGAATAGAAGACTCTGGGAAGCAAGAGAAACCCTAATGAGTTGGCTAATAACCCTAGAAGCCTTGTCATCTCAAGAAGATAATTTATATTAGGCTATTAGCCTCCAAGAGAAGAAGTCGGCCAAAAATAATAATAGTATATTGAATAGACACATATCCAGAAGGAGAAGTCGGCCCCAACAAAACTGGCAGAACCATTATAAATATAGGGCGCCATTTCTCATTTGACAGCATCTCAGAATTGCAATTCCCAGTTCTGGTGTGCACTGCAACTCCAGTTTAGTGCGCACATGTGGAGGAGGACTGCAGGTGCAGGTGCAACAGTAGCTAGTTTCAGTGTTGGCTTGGACTATCTATTGGTGAGGGTTTGGACTATCTGATCAGTCTTTTGTGTTGCACTATCCTTGGGGAAAGGTGCGCTACCCTTTGTTTAGATATCTAGCCCAGGGTTTTCTTCCGGAGGAATTCTCAGTCAAGGTTAAGGTGCTCGGAGGGAGGCTTCGGCCTATGGTTGGATGACTAGGGTATCGTCAATGGTAAAACGAGCACACCATCTTCTATATTCTAACACTTTAAACCCAATTCATTGTTAATCATTAACCAAGATCATATCATACCCATCTATCTGTGCTCAACGGGGACTAAGCTGCCATGCAACACGTGTTGATTATCTATCAACCACTTGTACTCATACACAATCTGACGAGCCTCGTTCGACTTGAATTAAACAACAACAACCTCACGACAAGTTTCCTTTATTTAAGGATTGTATATTTATGTATTTAAGTTTCATAAAACAACCTTTCATATATATATATATATATATATGAAAGGTTGTTATATATATATTTGAGAACATTATAGTTTAATTTGTTCAAGAAAATCACTATCTATGTCTATTTCACTATTAGTGACCAAGGTTTCTAAAAAAGAGACATATGTAAAAACATATCAATTCATTTTTATAAATGTGTATTTGTTCTTTAAAAAAAATTGAAGACATTAATGGTTTAATTCATACCACATTAGTGTCTACTTCATTTATTAAATAAAGTTGCAAATTATTGTCTATATCTATTATTGAATTCTTGATAGCCTTCTTACTTTGGAGGTGGAGGTACCACTTTGACTTACTAGTTACTTTAGAATCTCCCTACTTGCTTTAGACCGCTCAGTCATGGAATTGTTGGAACTTCCTTCTTTATAACCCTGCTTTGTGCCAGGCCATTTAGTTTAGTGGATTCAATGATTTTCCTTATCACTTGCGTGCCTCACCAGTTGGTTAATATCTGGTTATTATTTATATATGTTATTTATACATATTACCATAGCCCCTTTCTCCCGCGATGCCATGAAACTTCAGTTTTGATTTATCGAACCATCCAACTCTGGGTGGGGTGCCTTTTTTAGGGCATGGCTTTTATATCTTGCTTCAGGAGAGGGTGTTGTAAATCATCGATTTCGCTCAAGACAAATTAGAGTTCTCAACCCCAATGGGAAATATGACTCAGACCCCCTAAACACGAGGTTCTTCTTTATAAAACACGTGCGCGTTTGGATACGTTTTTTATCAACCAGAACCCCCCACTTATCTGCTTACTTATGTACCAACCTAGTTATTTAGGCAGGAATGCTTAGTGGGTACCACTATTTCTCTAAAATCTATTTGATTGGGTAGATTAGGCAACTCCTCCATTTGGCCGTGCGTGGGCCACTTTGAATGTTCCCATAGGAAAGGCCATGTGATTGAAATATGCATTCATTTCCAAAGGCAAGCGCACCCCTGAGAGAGAGCAACTAACTATGGAAGGTTGATGGAACCACCCAGCCTGGCTAGCGTGATTCGGCTCTAATTTGTCTGTAGAAGCTGTCTAAATACGAAACCCGGTGTCATGCCAATAGCCACCTAGAGATAGAACTTACCCTACTTACTGATCCCAACTTGCTTCAGCCAAGAATATAGGGTAGGCATCTATTAACTCCCTACCGAACCTTGCTTTCCAAACTCACCCATCTGAAGACCTAGACACCTGTTCTAGCACCACCTTTCAGGAATCGCTTAGTGGGTACAGCTAGAGACCTCTTCTCAGGATAGCATCATGGTGTGATACAACCTTTACCCTTACCTTCAATGTTGACAAAAAAATCTATCCTCTTACGGATGTTTAAACCACTGAAGACTGTGAAACTCGTTCTTATGTTGGCTTTTCTGTCTATTGCCTTCAAAGTTTCTTGATAGCCTTGAAAGTTTATAATTGTAAAAACTTATTAATTTACTTCTCTAAATATTTAAACTTTTTTGATAGCTTTCAAAGTTTATAACTTTAACCAGTAATAAGATCTTAGAAATTCCTTGATAGTTGTGTTTTTTTTTCAATTTTTATGAATATTGATATCTTTTTTATAAATAATTATTTGATACATTTACTTATTTATTTTTTATTTAAATACTAATAATAATAATAATAATAATAATAATAATAAATAATTTTAAGGTCATGATTAAGTTGGTCAAGCCAGACATCAAATTGGTGTATGAGACATTAAATTGGTGGGACAAGGGATCCCCTCCGCCCATAGATTTGACTTGTAAGTTATACAGAGGTATACATACCCTACCCCTCTGAATTTGAACTTGTAACCTCTTAGGAAGAAACACATGAACTTGTAACTTCTTAGGATGAAACAAATGTTCTTAACCATTAAGTCCACTATGATGTATATTAGGCCTATGAGACCTGAAGAAGGTAAGAGATTACTAGCATTCCAACATCAACATAGTTTTGATGACATAGAAGGTTAGGAAGGTCAACAATGTGAAATATATTTTTAAATTGGGAACTAATATGGGTATAGGGAGGGAAATCCAAGAAGAAGTGTTTTTCATCTTCTACCTGTGTAGTGTCACAAAGGTGACAAATTCTCTCATCCCATGGTGTTTTGGGAGTTGTCCAAAGCCCAATTTCACTATGTAGCTAGTGAGAGTTTGTTCTTTTCTTCTTTAAACTTTTCAAAATTGAGAGGTAATTTTGATCTTCTAAATTAGGATTGACCACCTCCTTGTAGTATCTTAATTTATTTTTATCCACTAATTCTTTATCACACCACATATTCTCCTTAAATTTATAAGTGATAATATCTGTAATATTATCCATATTTTCCATGATGACTTTTAATATATATATATATATATATATATATCATCCATTATTAGTCCCTGCCAAAGGCATAGGGACTATAGCGATGAGTCGGGCATTGACTCAGTATTAATTTACCCTTTGACTTTAATTTTCCTGGCATTTCCAAAGTTAAACATAGAAATATCTTAATAATAATTTTATTGATATTAAAATGAATTTAATTTTTTTTATTTTTCTAAGTTTTTATTGGATTTCAACTTCAATCCCTTATTGCAAGGATGACGACGCGCATTAATTGTCGTTGAAGGTGCATATAACTGGTGCAGTACAGTTGTCAAGTTCACCGCCCTTGCTTCCTTGACTGTCTATTCAGTGTTGTACTCGAAGCCCTATTATTATCAGGGTCATTTAATTCCTTTTCCATCCTCTGCAAATCCTAACTGACAATCTTGACAGGCTTCCAGGCATTATTTGATTGTTTTGTTTACTGCTTCTTCACACGAACCTGGAATAAGACCTCCCCCGTCTCCCTAGAAACTGCAAATAATTTAGTAAATGAATGTTCTGCATCGGCGACAGGCATGTTCTTGCTAAGAACTACAACATTTTTTTATGCAATCCTCTCCGAAGAAATTCTGTAAAACTCCCCTCTATTTCATCCACAAAAATTTGTCTCGCAGGGATCGTGGCAGGGGAGGGAGAAAGTCCCGATACATACAAGGTAGTAGTGGTGGCCAAGTCAAGTCCAGTCCTCTGAGTGCACATATAATCGAAGTCTATGATTCCAATGACAGGTCATGGAGGATTGCAGGACACTTGCCAGAGGAGAATCGGATGGGTAGGGGGATCGAGATGGTTTTTTGTGACGGTTCATTGTACTGTTGGATGAGTATTAATTATGATTGGAGAATTATTGGTTTCAACATCAGAAAGGGGACTTCCTTTTCTACACTCTTGCCAGAGATGGCTAATGAAGAGAGAACTTGCCCTTATCTGCTCGCCTGTGGATTGCGACCTCTGGTTACATGGGGCATAGTCAAAGAAGGGGAGGAGATTTTACAGGAGGTATTTATATGGGATCTTGAGAACGTAAAAGTGAACTCTTCATCATATTCATCATCATGGTGGAAAGAAATTGCTAGAATGCCTCCACACCTGTGTGAGGGTATTAACCAGACTTTGTTTGATATCGAATACCCGTTTATGTGTTGCATAGGAGTTGGGGATCACGCGTGCTTTGTAACCAATGGAGATTATCAAGTGATAGAAGTGGTTGTTTACAATATTAGTGAAAATACAAGGAGTAGGCTTCCCAACTATCCTTTAGATGATGACATTGTTCACAATATATGGGAAGGTAGTGTTATGGCCTTTGAACCAAGGCCTGACATGAAGGTTCTGTGAAGCCTGGTATGCATGCCTTTTCCTTTCACATCACCACCATCCTTTTAACAGTTTAAACATGATTTCTCTCTTATTTAGATCTGCACTTTTCTCTCCTGAAGTTGCCTTGCCTTGCAATGTTCTTTGACTCTAATTGGAAGCCTATCTCTAGCCCTAACTCGAAGTGAACACAGGTCTGAATAGACAGTAGCTGCATGTCTTGTAATCTTAGTGTATGGTTTTTCAAATATATTAAGAAGTTGGAGATATGAATTTAGCATTTGACTGTTCTTGATAATATGTGGTTGATAGGCTCTTGAAAAGGGTTTTGATTAAGCCATCTTCCTTTGGGGATTCAAATTATTACAAAGTTTTCATCGAAGATTTCGATGTTTGTTATGAAAGTCGAAGACTCATTATTACCTTGTTATTTTGACATCATTAGCTCAAATCACAATGTCTATCTTAATATATTATGAAATTGATTAATGTTGCTTTCTAAAACCTTGAATAGGACAGTTAAATTTTTGAACTAGCTACAGATAGTATTACTGGTAGCAATTTCTCTTAGTTTGCCAAGTATTTTGAGGCATTTATGCAGATCACTTACGTCAATGGTGATACTAACTTGTTTATTTTGGTAATTAAAAGATGTTCTTAATACTGATTCAAAAATTGTATTACAAAGTTGGGGTGGTCGTTCTATACCAAAATTCATCCTTCTTGTCCGATACCAAAATTCAGCCTCCTTCTAGTTGGACCGATTTGCTTTCTAGGGATCAGATTGATAGCCTTTAATATTTTACTACCTTGGATGGTGTCATCTTGCAACCCATAATAAATATTTTGATAACATAACAAAACCTTCATAAATAGCTGCAAACCTTCTCGAGACGAGATTGTTTACTTGGGCCTTTTTGCTTGATTCTTCTCTCTCAATCAGTGTTGCATCTGCAATGTGTGTACTTTGTATTGTCTCTCTTTCTTCATTCTCCTTGCCTTCTCCATCCCTATTTGAATTCTTTGCAGCTACTTTCCCAAAATTTGTTAGATGGCTTCTTTGTCTTTCTCAGCTCATTGGGATACCTGTTCCTGCTCGATGGGATTGCTCAAGTTGTACAACCTTAATTTCACTTCTTCCTTCTAGTCCCTGACTAGAGCTCCATTCTCCAACATTTCCTTTGCTAGATCATTCAATGTGCTTCTCACCGCAGTTCTTCATTCAAAAGTCTCAATTTCATTTCCTGCCAGCTTCGGTTAAAGCTCTGCATTGCTCTCAACTCTACAGACAGGTACTCTTATTCTTCTTCGACACAACAAGATTTTTGGTTGGCATTTTAGCTTTTTTTTTTAGGATTTTGTCTCATGGGTTTGCTTGCAATTTATTTGATTGTTTCTATCTTTGGTGGCATTGACTTTCATAGCATAATCAGATTGAAAATTAGCGGATTTTTGGAGTCTATACCCATTTGGTTATCAAGGTCCTGGAAGGCTTTTCTATATTGGGTGATTCTGTTTGTATGTTTTTGTCAATACTTCATTAAATTTGTTTTAGAATCAGAGCTCATGACCTCTGTACATCAAGTTTACCGGGATCTAGAAGGGATGTGTATGTGTGTCTTTCATACAAACTCTGGGTTACTTCATTTTCTGCTTCTAAAATGTTCGTTTCAAGAACTGAAGATTTCTTTTCTGTATTGGGTGATTTTATTTTTATTGGTGTAAGAATCAAAGCCTATGACCTCTGTACAATCATATTACCAGGGTCTGGAAGGGGTGAGAGAGAGAGAGAAACTCCGGGTCGCATCATTTTATGCTTTTACAATGTTCTTTTTAGTGACTATCAGTCTCAATAACCGAAGATTCCAACCTTTAAACCATCAAGTTAAAAATTCCTTTTTCTTGTTCGTTTTGGGTGGTCTGACTTGCATGTTTTTAATGATTAGTTTCTTTTTGAATGATGTTGGAAAAAATCCATTTCAGACTTGGTTGTCAGGCTTTCCCTTGTACGAGATTTCGCATACAACATATATATGCTTTAAAAACAGATTTTGTATTGCATCTATTAGCATGGCTGAGGCTATTTCAGGTTTTGGGTGATCAAGTGTGTGAGAATACCATACAACAAGGTCTATTTTGGTGTTTTTTGCCAATTTTCTTGCTGGAGTGGAAACTTAAGATATTTTGGGTTTAGACAAGTTATTGATAGAAGCCCTGTAAAATGTTGAAAATAAGGAGTTTTTTCAATGATAATGAAATTTAGATAAAATAAAAGAAAATTAGTGAAAAACATTTTTTCAAATGTCATTGTCCAAGCCCTGTACCCGAGGGGATGAGCTAGGTTGCAATTTGTTTTCATCATAAAATAATACTTGAATACATCAAGTTTTGACAATCTGAACTGCATCTAGGGAAGAGTTTCAAGCTACTAAAACAATACCTGCTTGGCATAATGGGTTTGTTGGAAGGTTTACAGTTGGGAGTAAGCTTGTCATTGATGGAAAAGATCAGCGATGGAAAAGATTAGCGATGGAAAAGAACAGCGATGGCAAGAACAACGAAATCGTGAAGTGATGAAATCGCAAGGTGGACGAAATCGTGAAGGTGGACGAAATCGCGAAGGTGGACGAAATCGCGAAGCAGCGAAATCGCTAAGTGGTGAAATCAAGAGAAGATTTGGACCATAGGATCTGGAGTATCTACGAAGGCTCCATAACCATTAGATATGGTGAAGCTACAAGGTAGATAAGTGCAAGATTCATCCAACTCCCCAAAACTGTGAAGGAATCCTGGTCGTCAAATCGGGGACAGTCGTGGACCATTGATCCAAGAGGGATGCTGTTTATGGATAAATCCGTAAGTGCGGACACAAACCGATCTCCCTAGATCCACCTGGATCTAGAAAAAAACAGGACAGAATAGGACGCTTTCCTTAAGTTTTAAATATTGAATTTACTAAGAGGCAAGAATAAGTAACATACC
>ML782045.1:706162-722619 GCA_009831015.1 Picea engelmannii
GAAGGTAAAAATGTCATTGGCTCCAAATGGATCTTTAAGAATAAATTGAATGAGCAAGGACAAGTTATCAGGAACAAAGAAAGGTTAGTCTGTAAAGGCTATGCTCAGATAGAAGGACTGGATTTTGGTGAAACATTTGCGCCAGTGGCAAGATTAGAAGCTATCAGAATATTTCTTGCCTATGCTTGTCATAAAAGGTTTAAAGTCTACCAAATGGATGTCAAGTCATCCTTTCTAAATGGATATTTAAGTGAAGAAGTCTATATGGAACAACCAGAGGGTTTCAAACTGTGTGACAACCCTGACTTAGTATGCAAGCTGAAGAAAGATTTATATGGTTTAAAACAGGCGCCTCGAGCCTGGTATCACAGACTGGATACATATCTCAAAGACAAAGGGTTCAAGAGAGAAACAACTGACAACAATCTGTATATTAAAACAGAGGATAATAATTTGCTCATCATACTGGTCTATGTAGATGACATCACCTTTGGATGTAATAAGGATTCATTAGTACAATGGTTTCCTTTTGCCATGGAGTCTGAATTTGAAATGTCTATGATAGGAGAACTGTCATTTTTTCTTGGTCTACAAATCACTCAGAGGCCCGAAGGGATGTTCATTTCTCAAGAAAAATATCTAAGAGAAATGCTGAAAAGGTTTCAAATGGAAGATTCTAAACTTGTGAGTACACCTATGGTAACTGGATATAAATTAAGCAAGGATGATGATTCACCTGATGTTGATCAAAGCTCATATCGATCAATGATAGGAAGCTTTTTGTACATCACATCATCTCACCCAGACATAATGCATGTTGTAGGAATGGTAGGAAGATATCAGGCTGCACCTAAATAGAGTCATTTTCAAGCTGTCAAAAGGATATTTTGGTATTTGAAAGAAACAGTGACTTATGGTCTGTGGTATCCCATAAATCAAAAGCTTCAGCTGACTGCTTATTCAGATGCAGATTGGGCAAACTGTGTTGATGAGAGAAAAAGCACCAGTGGAGGAGCATTCTTCCTGGGTGACTCCTTAGTAGTCTGGCTTAGTAAAAAGCAAGGTTCCATTTCTTTATAAACCACAGAGGCAGAGTACATTGATACTGCTACCTGTTGCACTCAGGTATTATGGATGATTCAGACACTTGCAGATTGGGAGGTAAAATACACTGCACCGATCCCAATTCATTGTGATAACACTAGTGCCATCAGTGTGTCTAAAAATCCCGTATTCCACTCCAAGACCAAGCATATTCCCACAAAATATCATTTTCTGAGAGAGCAGGTCACCAATTAGATCGTTCAGGTCAATTACATTCCCACTACAGAACAAATTGCAGACATCTTTACTAAACCTCTAGCAAAGACACCATTTGAATATCTCAGACAAAAGCTGGGTGTCATCCCGTCTCACATCTAACAGAGTCCATCATGTTAGGGGGAGTCCTGTATTGGTTTCATATTTGATACCTCCTAAAATTAATGCAACAGCTCAGGGGGAGCGTGTTTTCTTTGACATTGATGTCAAAGGGGGAGAAAAGGAGTTGTACGGATCAACTGCTATAGTTGGAGGTCCAAACAGATTAGCGCAGCAGTTCAGGGTTGCCATGAATGCCAAAGGGGGAGATTGTTGGAAGGTTTACAGTTGGGAGTAAGCTCGTCATTGATGGCAAGAACAGTGATGGAAAAGATCAATGATGGAAAAGAACAACGATGACAAGAACAACAAAATCGCGAAGTGACGAAATCGCAAGGTGGACGAAATCGCGAAGTGGTGAAATTGCGAAGGTGGACGAAATCGCGAAGCAGTGAAATCACGAAGTGGCGAAATCGTGAGAAGATTTGGGCCATAGGATCTAGGGTATCTACGAAGGCTCCATAGCCGTTAGCTATGGTGAAGCTGGAAGGCGGATAAGTCCAAGAGTCATCCAACTCCCCAAAACTGTGAAGGAATCCTGGCCATCCAATCGGGGACAGTCATGGACCGTTGATCCAAGAGGGACGCATGGAAAACGATCAGAGCATGTCAAAGCTCCATCTCAGAGCTTCGCATATGGTGATTTGGAGTGACGAGAACCTCCATCACAAGAATCGCAAGATGCGAACTCATGATAAGGTCGGGACCATCAGATCACCAAGGGTTCTGGACTGTTGATCTAAGCTCCATCTCGGGGCTTCGCCTATCGCGACTTGGAGTGACAAGAACTTCTATCGAAGGAATCGCGAGATGCAAATTCACGATGAGATCTGGACCATAGATTCATCTAGATCGTGGACCGTTGATCTCAGCTCCATCTTGGGGTTTCGGGGATCGCAACTTGGAGAGTCGAGATGCCTCATCTCCAGATTCACGAAATGCGAATTCGCGAAAAGCACTTTATGCATAAGCGCTTGGTCATGGCCATGGTCATATAAAGGAAGAATCCAGTGCAGAAAAGCTCCGTTTTGGAGTTTTAGAACTCGTGACATGGAGACTCAAGATGTCTCATCACATAATCTTTGAATTGTGAAAGTGTGAAACGGGTAAATAACGACAATACTCTTCAGAGTTAATCCAACAGTGCAGGTGAATTTGAGCATAATCAAAGGGCTACTGTTGCATGACACAGTGAAACTGCTAGAAACCAGTGATGAGTTCTACCAGAGGACTCGAAGACACTTCGAGGTGATTGACAGAGGAGGTGAAGAGTCTCAAGGGATCAGCCAGTAGAACAAAGACTGTTCATGGAGGTGATTGACAGATGGATGAGCGTTGAAGTCTGTAACTAAAATAGAAGGCATAAGATCGACTGTGCCAGAGAAGATGAGGATTCTCAATTGCTAGAGAGGTTGAGGAATCTCAGCAGAACACCTAGTGATGCTGGATGCGTGGTGGGAACCACCAGAGGAGTTGAAGAGTTACATGGAATCTGCCAGTGGAATTAAGATGATTCGTGGAGGAAATTGACAGCTGGATGAGGGTTGGAGCTCATAACTGAAACAGAAAGAATGAACTCGACTGTAACAGAGGAGACGAAGAGTCTCAACTTCCAGAGAGAAAAAGAAATCTCGGGATAACACCTAGTGATGATAGACACAGGGATTGAACTGCTAGAGAAGTGGAAGAGTCGCGATGATGATCACACAGAGCACTCGAGTTGTGGAGGATAATGGCGCAGTGTGAGTATGCAGAGGGATTGCGCGCATTGCATGCACAAGGTGCACAAAAGCTATAAATACACCGTACAAAGAAGAGATGCGGTTGTTGTTGTTGTTGGGATTGTTGTGGATGTTGTTGAAGGTGATTCATGCATGAAGAAGGATCAGAGTGCAGCAACTGAAAAGAACAAAAGAATAACTGTGCAGCGAATGGACATGGCGCACAGAGCATAAAAGCAGAAGAACAGAATGGGCAGCGGATGCATGCTGGAAGACAACGAGGAAGTCTGAGTAGAAAAATGTTGCAGAAAAGTGATGAGACTGGTAAGCTATTATTGAACACTATATCACTGTAATAGGTTTCAGTATTTCATATTCATAATCCAGGGAGGTTGGGAGCTGCTAGGGAGGACTGGTGTCCTCATAGGTTCAAGTGGGGGCTTGAACACAGGGAGTTGGAGCTTCCTTCTAGTTGGTGCTAGAGAAACGAGGGAGTTGGTGCTTCCTTCTAGTTGGTGCTAGAGAAACGAGGGAGTTGGTGCTTCCTTCTAGTGGGTGCTAGAGAAAAATAAAGAGTTGGTGCTCTCAGCAAGTTGCAGCTTGCAAAACAGAGGTTGTATCCTCACAACGAGTTGGTGCTCAAATGTATGATAATGTAAAGAATGTAAATAATACTTATCATATAAAGAAGAAGAGGTTTTTACCCTGTATGGTTTTCCTTGGGAAATATCTGTCTCTGTGTTTCTCATATATGTGAATGATGCTGAATGTGCCATTATTCATTTCCTTGCATTATTGTGATCATCATTGAGTGCCTTGTAAATATTTTAAAAGAAGTATAATTGTTTAAGCACGGTGACAACTGATTCACCCCCCCTCTCAGTTGTCCACCAGGGTTTACCCCTGCAAATGCATACGAGTCTATAATGGGTTTGCGTGCTCAATGCCTCATGGAGATGTATGTATTCCCTAGTAAAACAAGGTAAGGGATAAGATAATACATGGATGTGTCTACTCCCTTTTTTTTCTCTGTTATTTTTTTCTTCTATGTGCAATACTTTGAGTAATTTTCTTTGTTCTGTTCAATACTTCTCTCTGTTCATTTTCTTCTGTGTGGAATACTTTGAGCAATTTTATCTGTTCTGCTCAATACTTTGAGCAAGATATCTATAGACTGTTGAGCAAGATATCTATACATTGTTGAGGCTTGATATTATTTTCTAATTCTTCATCTTTCTTTATACAGGGTAAGAAACAAGAAGCAACAATATACAGTGTAAAAAACAAGAAGCAACAAAGTTCAATCTGCTTTTACCTCTGCTACTGGAGAATCTGCTCCTCGATCTCAATCTTTCATTTAAAGGGGCTCCACATTTGTATATGCACATGTATCAATGACTACGAGCACTATATTTATTGGGTCAGCTCTTGTGGCCTCTGCTATAGGTGGTTCTGGGTCTTCAACAACCTATGGAATTCGATCTGCATTGAGATTTTTGCAGCTGTTGCAGATACCATAGGGGCTGGAGCAGTTGGGAAGCTATTCCTCTTCCTCTATGTTTTTTTGTTTACTTCATGCATGACTCTCTATCCTCCAATTAATTATGGGAAATGAATGCTATGTCCAGTAATCATTGATCTCCAATGAAATAATTATTGGCTTCATTAAAAGATGGGAGGTCTTACTCACTGAGAGAATTCCCCTAGCCATTTTTCATATCCTACATGTTATCTTTAACAAAAAGATTCAGTTAAGACCCAACAACATTGCATAAAATTTTTGGGCAAACCATTTGAATGTGTTAAAAAAAAATCCCGTCAATTGGTTATGGGGTCGAGGCTATCAAGCCCCGGTCGTCTTATTTAATAGAATCTCTTTCCTACAAGCTGTTGCTCACTAATCCCCCATTGATTGGGCGTATTAAACTCTGGAACACATTGCCAACCACCCCAATGTGAAAGAGAGAATTGTCCTCTCCCACAACATTGACTACAAAGCTAGAAGCACACACTATTTAATGATATTCATTGAGATAACAAAATGAACAATTCTACAGATGTAGCAATGTAGCTAAATTCATAAAATGATATACCATTTATGAATTGAAGAAAATATATAAAGCATGATCACTAGCATGGCCAAAAAAAAATGTTGCATCTCAAAATAACAGAGATAAAAAATATAGTTCCAAAAAGAGTTTTTATCAGTGATGTCAGCAAGCTAAATAGGTTTAGCAGTGACCGAATTAGTATCTTCCATCATCTAATCCTTTTCTAATGTGCCTGATTAATTAAAATTGTAGCTTCTTGTCCTCGTTGTTGTTTGTCCTCTACCATTCCAATGCCACTAAGTTGGCTTGATCCTCATATTTATTATTCTCGATGGAGTTTGGTGGACTTTGGGACCTAAAAACCATCTCAATGAGGTAAATCTCCCTTTTGATCTCAGCTTGGTTAGAATTAATAGAAATGTCGCTCATCTCATATAATCTTCTATGTTACAATCCAATAGGATATCAAGGCTGATATTTTGATCAAGTGGAACGCCCTCAAACAGAAATGGCAAGTTGATGCCGGGATAAGACTCCATTTGAAGAGCCCCCTCTCCCCCTCTCGCTCCCCCTCCCGCTCCCCCTCCCCCTGCTACTACTACTACTACCTCAAAGTAGTCAGTCTTCTCCGGAGCTGTGACTACATTGGTAGTTCCATAACCCTTTCCATTACCAATACCATTCATTATGAATTCACATAAAGGAATGCCATGGTTGTTGTCCAAGTGNATTAATTATGGGAAATGAATGCTATGTCCAGTAATCATTGATCTCCAATGAAATAATTATTGGCTTCATTAAAAGATGGGAGGTCTTACTCACTGAGAGAATTCCCCTAGCCATTTTTCATATCCTACATGTTATCTTTAACAAAAAGATTCAGTTAAGACCCAACAACATTGCATAAAATTTTTGGGCAAACCATTTGAATGTGTTAAAAAAAAATCCCGTCAATTGGTTATGGGGTCGAGGCTATCAAGCCCCGGTCGTCTTATTTAATAGAATCTCTTTCCTACAAGCTGTTGCTCACTAATCCCCCATTGATTGGGCGTATTAAACTCTGGAACACATTGCCAACCACCCCAATGTGAAAGAGAGAATTGTCCTCTCCCACAACATTGACTACAAAGCTAGAAGCACACACTATTTAATGATATTCATTGAGATAACAAAATGAACAATTCTACAGATGTAGCAATGTAGCTAAATTCATAAAATGATATACCATTTATGAATTGAAGAAAATATATAAAGCATGATCACTAGCATGGCCAAAAAAAAATGTTGCATCTCAAAATAACAGAGATAAAAAATATAGTTCCAAAAAGAGTTTTTATCAGTGATGTCAGCAAGCTAAATAGGTTTAGCAGTGACCGAATTAGTATCTTCCATCATCTAATCCTTTTCTAATGTGCCTGATTAATTAAAATTGTAGCTTCTTGTCCTCGTTGTTGTTTGTCCTCTACCATTCCAATGCCACTAAGTTGGCTTGATCCTCATATTTATTATTCTCGATGGAGTTTGGTGGACTTTGGGACCTAAAAACCATCTCAATGAGGTAAATCTCCCTTTTGATCTCAGCTTGGTTAGAATTAATAGAAATGTCGCTCATCTCATATAATCTTCTATGTTACAATCCAATAGGATATCAAGGCTGATATTTTGATCAAGTGGAACGCCCTCAAACAGAAATGGCAAGTTGATGCCGGGATAAGACTCCATTTGAAGAGCCCCCTCTCCCCCTCTCGCTCCCCCTCCCGCTCCCCCTCCCCCTGCTACTACTACTACTACCTCAAAGTAGTCAGTCTTCTCCGGAGCTGTGACTACATTGGTAGTTCCATAACCCTTTCCATTACCAATACCATTCATTATGAATTCACATAAAGGAATGCCATGGTTGTTGTCCAAGTGCAAGGTACTTGAGACAATTAATCCAGGACCTCCATGATGATGCTTTTCTTCTTGAGTTTGCACATTCATAATGGAATCACCTCTTTTCATTTTCTGTATATCTACATGATGATGTTTTTCTTCTTGAGTTTGCATATTCACGATGTATTCACCTCTTCTCATTTTCTGCATATTGAAAGCAAAGAATTGCAGGAATCTTCTCATTTTCTGCATATTGAAAACAAAGAATTGAAAGAATATGAGGAAGCTATGTGAACACTTTCTACGTCCTAGGGTTTCCATGCAGGGATACTTAAGTTATTGCAGTTGTTGCGAGAAGAGGCGAGGCAATGAAAAGCATTTCAACTTTCTTGCTGGAGTTGGACATGAACCTGTAGCTATTCGTGTTGTTGTTGATGTAACTCATGCATACTTGTCAATCACCATCCTAACAAGGAATAATCCAACCTTCCATATGTCACGGTTAAACTCCGTTCATATGTAACAGATGACACTTATCATGTAAATATTTTAACATAAATTAATTCTATCTTACAATATTCAATCATAAAGTAAACATAAATGCCTAAGTTAACATAAATCAACCATAAAGTTGAATAGACTATGTTCTAGCTATATTTCTAGAATAATATGTTAGGTTGCTAATATTTAGAATATTATTATTAATTAAATTTAAAAATTAAGTATTTTCTCAAAATTAATAGAACCCTCGTAAATACGAAATTGAATTTGTTACTTAAAATATGAAATGGTAATTTTTATTACTAGAGTTGACTTTATTGCCTCTCAATGAACCCTCAACGAGCAGTCCTTTGAATCCTTATGAACCCTCGACCAATCGTCTTTCAAATCCTTAATGGATCGGATAGGGTCTCTCACAGTTGTTTTCTTTCCCTAAAAATACCTTCCATATTTCAAAACAACGATTCATACCATTTTATAAAAGGTCAGATGTCAAATAAGTCTTTTTATTATTTTTATTTATAAAATAAAATATAACCATGGACATTATTTTTATTTGATTATATACTTATAATTTTAAGTATAACTACCTTGGACAATTTGTCTTCATCTCTGTTAGGATTATTATATACTTGTATTTGTGCTACTCTATGTTTGTTCACCTTTGTGAAGTGGTATAGATTAAAAACACTTATATTTATCAATATATCTATTATGGTAAATGGAGTAAAGTTGAATAAAATGTGAATTTTATTGTAACTAATAGTTTTAAGTGCTATGGCTCATTTCCCAATTCACATGATTTCATTTAAAATGGAGTTTTCACAAATAGGAACAAGAATACAGATAGCACAAGATTGATGTCTAGTTTCCCAATTCACATGTAAAATGGAGTTTTCACAAATAGCAGGAGATTGATGGTTGGTTTCCCAATTCACATGTAAAATGGAGTTTTCACAAATAGCAGGAGATTGATGGCTCATTTCTCAAGTCACCTGATTTCATGTAAAATAGAGTTTTCCATGATAGCAAGAATACAAATAGCACAAGATTGATACTTAGTTTCCCAATTCACATGATTTTATTTAAAAAGATTAAAGACAAAATATTAATTGTTAATGAGTATTTTGGTTTAACATTCTTTACTTTCCTATCGTTTCACTTATTCATGTAAATTATATTGTAAAGAACCAAACCCCTCATCACCATCGAGGATGCTAGAATATGATATATGTTGCATGACAGCTTAATAAAGTGGCAGGGACTAAGTTTTCATACAACCTTTGTTTAAGAATAGAGGGGTTTTCATAGTGCAACATATTATCATTTTCGGGATTAACTACGTAGTGTAAGTCATTAATCTATGACCCATATCCATGAGTATTAGTCATAGTTGACCAATAATTCTCATGATTTGAATAGTCCACTTAGCACTCATTGCATCGGGTGATGCTCACAGGGGTGAAGAAATGAGACTAAAACTAGCGAAATGAATCGCATATCATCAATCATCAGTTCCGGGGCTTGCACCCGGTAACCAGGACTTCCTAGGTGGTCACCCATCCCAAGACGCCTCTGGCTCAAGCGCGCCTAACTGTGGAGTTTTCCCCACAATCAAGTCCACTTAGCTTGCTACCCCATTTGCAAAACCTTAGCAAGTATTGTGCCTTATGAACTATCCAGTTAGAGCTCCCTCCACTCTTTTTATTATATTGTTGATGTAGTATATTAGCAATGAGTTAGCATTGACTTTCATATTAGTTTTATGTTGACTTAAAAAATGTGTATAAATTTTAATGTTGAACATAACAAATAAAAAAAATTATTTTTCAATATAACAAAATTGGTATTTTTATGATCTCTCATTGGTCAATAAACTGATAGTGTTATTGCAACCTTTTTTTTTCAACGAAAAAAAATACGCTTTATATTCAAAAGGATATAAGATTGTACATGGCAAATTTAGCGGAGAAAACACGAGAAAACAAGAACTAAGCATGTAATACAAGTTGTCCATACATGACAATAGTGTATCAAGTCAGCCGAGACCATTGCAAATCCCATGGATGGTTAGCATTCAAAACTAGTTGACCGATCAAAGATTGATCATCGTGGAAGGTCCTTCATTGCCTTCTTCCCACCTTGTATAACAAATGTGTCCCGATGGCAAGAACATAGCTTTTTTAGAAAGGGTATCCACCTCATTGTTTTCCTCTCTGAAGATGTGAGAGAAGGTGAGTTTATTAATCAGTTTTGTTGCTTCACGAGTTCTCTCCTTCCAGCTTTCAAGGTCTGCCACATGGAAGTCTGCAAGCTCGTTCAACCAATCAATGATAATTTTGGAGTCGCTAAGAAGTAAAAGCTCGTTTATATGAAGTCGACTAGCCAAAATAAGAGACGCCCACGCTCCCAAAAGTTCAGCCTTCATATTGGTACCATTCCCACAATTTATATTCCACCGGAAACACGTGTGTGAGTTTAATACAATTTTCCCTCCCGCCCCACAGAGAGAGTCGCTTTATTGTGCCGCTCTGTCAAACCAGGCCACAACCCTATCAAGTGGAACTTTAAAAAAGGTCCTGCTGGGAGGTGTAATCGATGTCTGTTTCCTACTCGTAACCATCTCAGCAATGATAAAATTGGCGACTATGTGAACTGAAGGTGACTTTTCATCGAACAAGGCAGCGTTTCTGGTCTTCCAAGCCTGCCAACAGAGAAAAATTGACAGCAGCGCAAGGTTCTTTGAGTCCTTCATCCAGTTCTGAAAACAAAAAGGAACGCTGGGACCTGTCCAAGTTGACGAGAGAAAAAGAGCTGGCGAAATGAGAAGCCACACCGATCTAATGAATGAACAGTCTATGAAGACATGGGTGATGGATTCAGAGTGTGTCTTGCACAGGATGCATCGACTAGGTCCCTCCCAACCCTGGGACTGTAGATTTGACCACACCAACAACTTGTTTTCAATCAGTAGCCAAGCGAATAATTTCATCTTGTCAGGACAGTCGCCCCTCCAAATCTTACGGCGCCATCGTTCAGATGTGTTGGCCCAACACTTTAAAGCTAATGCACAGTAGACATTTTTTGCGGTGAGGGTGCCAGAACTATCCGCTCCCGTCCACAAGAATGTATCGGGCCGCTCCTGTAAAGAAATGCCCGTTTCCATTAGCCGACGAGTATATTCTTCCCACTCAATAGATAGAACCGCGTCCAAATCGAAATCCACGCTGCTGAGCCAAGAGTCGCCCAAATGACCCCCACTAGTCGAAGATTTGATCTGGTGTAGGAAATAAAGACTTTTATTATGAAGGTGCGCCAGTAGCTGGGGGGAAAGCATGGCGTGTCTGCCCATTCCCAGTAAACTGTCCCTGCCTACTTCAATCAAAAATCCATTACCAGGTTTCCACGAGAGCCAATGAAGGATGATGGGAAGGGACTTTAAGAGGTGTTTCCAGTTTTGAGAGTTGCTGGTGGGTCTCTCCGACGCCGATCTGATCTAAATATGAACCGGTAAAAGAGGGAAGTACTTAGCCTTTATTACCTTGCTCCAGAGACCTGGCTTCATTAGAATTCGCCAGAGGGTGTTGGCCGAGAGCGCCCTGTAGAAGAAGGGCAGATTCCTGAGACCCCAACCACCCATCATCTTTGGTTTTGAAATTGCCTCCCATCTGCAGAGATGGTAACCAGAAAATTTCTTGCTGCCAGACTAAAGGAAGGTGAAAATGAGTTGTCGAAGGGTTCTTAGAACTGAGACCGGGATGTGCGCCAACGCCATCCAATAGACCGGGAGGCTTTCCAAAACGGCTTTTATGAGGATAAATCTTCCTCCCAGGGAGAGCAACTTGTTACACCAAAGAAGAATTCTTCTTTCAAATTTATCAATAAGCCAGAGCCAATCTCTGCTAGAATACCTGGAGGATTTGATGAAAAAGCCAAGGTAGGAAAACCCCTCCTTTAGCTCTGTTGCTGCAAAACCGAACAACTCTTTTAAATCTGTTAAAAAAGGCTCCTGTGCATTCAGTGCTAGAAAGATGGATTTAAGAAGATTTATCTCCAAACCAGAGGCAGCGCAGAAGGTACTTAAGAGGGAGTGTATGATGGTCCATTCCGCAAGACTGGTCGATGTCAAAATTAGCACATCATCAACAAAGAGGATATGCAAAATATGTGTCAGCCCCGAGATTTTAACTCCAGATAGATGTCCCTCCGCTTGGCTGTTTTTGAGCAGGATACTAAGCCCTTCAAGGATCAATATAAAAAGAAGTGGTGATAGAGGGCAACCTTGATGGAGCCCTCTCTCACAACGGAAAGCTTTTGTAGCTTCCCCATTAATCAGGACAACAAGGGTTTCTGAGGATATGCACCCTAAAATCCACTTGGTAAAAACTAACCCAAAGCCACACTGTAGAAGAATAAGATGCAGAAAGTTCTAGTTGACCCAGTCAAAGGCCTGTTTGAGATCCAGCTTGAGAAGGATGGCTTGTTGATTCCTCGACTTTAAACTGTGTATGCATTCCTGGGCGACACCAACAGCATCAAGGATTCGTCTTCCTTTTAGGAAACTGCGCTGCTCCTCAGAGAGTGCCCTGGAGAGTATAGGACGGATTCTACTGGCTATGATCTTAGAAATTAATTTGTAACAAAGATTGCAGAGTGAAATGGGACGAAAGTCTTTGAAAAGTCTATGAAGATTAGATTTAGGGATCAAGACTAAATAGGTACTGTTTAGCTGAGGATTTATCACGCCTCTTGTTCTAGCATCCTCCACGATGTCCAGAAGATCCTGACCCATAATATCGAAAAAATGGAGATATAATTCGACCGACCACCCGTCGGGTCCAGGACTCTTTTCTTTTTTGAAACCCTTGAGAACAACAAACAATTCCTCCTTTGTATAGGGGGATTCTAAGGCTAGAGCCTCCTCGTTTGTCACCATCTTTGGAAATCGACTTGCTAACTCAACCTGTGCTGTAAGGCTAGGAGCAGATGTAACCTGAAAAAAAGCTTTAAAATGGTTGGCAGCGGCAAATTTGATGTCTTCCTGAGCATGATGTGTTGTACCGTCCTCCTCTTCAATATCCCAAATCTGATTTTTTGATCGACGGGCATTGGCAAACTGATGAAAGAACCGGGTATTCTTATCCCCTCCAGCAAGCTAGAGCATTATGCTCTATAATCGCCATCTTTCCTCATCTTCACGTAGGAAAGATAAACGGGCTTTCTCCAGCTCATGAATTTTGTAGTCAATATCCGTATTGGTAATTTCCTGGATCTGAAGTCAGAGTAGGTCATCCAGCTCCTTGTCAATCCTGTTGATGGCAGCTTGTTCTGTTTTTTTTTTCTCTTTTAGCCAAATTGAAGTTTGAAACTTTAAGTTGGAGAGTTTGTTTACCAGATTTCCTTGAGGATCTCCCGACAACGAACGAGAATTATCCGCCCACGACGATCTGACCAGACTATTGAAGGAGTCCTCCTTCAACCATAGTGGGTTGAATTTAAAAGGCTGTCCAACCCCAAAGCGTCCCAAGCCAATCTGTAAGCAGATGGCGGCATGATTCGATAGAAAAGGGAGGTTTATCCACGCACGGTAGCTGCGAGATGGAGAAAGCACCTCTTCTGAGATTAGAAAATGGTCGAGATGCTTTGCTATATTGGCCGCTCCTTGTCTTCCATTCCTCCAGGTGGGTAAAAGCTCGGCCTGTTTCAGGTCAATCAAGTTGTTTTTGTAAAAAATATGATTAAAATAACTCATGAGTGGATCGTTGATCGCTTTTCCCCCCCAGATCTCCAGTGGACTGGTGGTTAAGTTGAGGTCTCCAGCTATGATGAGGTTTTTTTCCGCCAAAATCCCGAGTTCATCTAGTCGCTCCCATAAGGCCTTGCGATCAGCACATGGGTCGTAGACATTTAGTATGTTGAAGGAAGAATTAAGTTCAAAACAACTTCCTGAAAGTAGAATCCCTCCAGGGCTGAGCATCGGTTTAAAATCAGAGAGAGAAGGGTCCCACGAGGCCAGAAGACCTTCCGAGGTGCCCACAGATCTTGCCGCACAGATCATCCAGTTAGGCCGGAAGCGAAGCATGAACTCCCTGGCTGCGAAAGCATTCACTAGTGTTTCTTGCAGAAAAATAATAGACGGCTGTGTCTTCTCCAAAAGTCTTCGCATGGAGGCAAGTTTCAGGGATCCTCCAACCCCTCTTATGTTGAGGGATAGAACAATCATGTATTACCTCTAGCTAGGGATTTTAATCCTCTAAGCGCCCCTTGATTTGTAACAGTAGTTGTGTTGCCCGATGCCTTCCGTCCAGTCTGAGTTTTCTTGCGCGCACTGCTTGTTTTCAACGGTGAAAGTTCGAGTCCAATACCTCTTGACCAATGGGGATCCGACCCTGGTGTTAAAGGAAAGTTTGAAGAGGAAGGTTGATCCGAAGGAGGTAGGGTTGGTTGAAATACAAAATTTCCTTGATATGTATGGAGGGGTATCGAATCATAGGGAAGAGAGTAGGCTGATGTAGCTGTCGGGAACATAGTTTCTAATTGTAGTTCTGATTGGGTCGGTTCAGTGTAACCGGGTAATGAGTAAGGCTTTGGTGTTTCAGCTAAGACTGATGTAGGATGGGATACTGAAACCCCAGTAGGAGGATCAGGTGGTGTTAGATGGGTTGTAGGTGCTGGACGAGGGATGGTGGAGTTTTCAGTTGGGACAGGCTCGGTTGGGGGGGGAATAGGTGAAAGGTCAGGCAAAACCAGAGTAGCGGCCATGGATTTCGTACACAAGATATTGTTCCCCTGCTCAAATATGAAAAGTCTGTCCCAGGAAGAGAGAGTATTATATAATGAGGGACACAGTTGATGGATCTTACCAACTAAAGATTCATCAGATGGATTTGTCTCCCGCCGAGGGATTGGTGCCTCCTCCTCCGCGAACTGGTTGGGTGAAGAGATGTATCCATCAAAATTTGTCTCCTCTGCTGGATCCAAAACGATGTTAGGTGGGGGGAACTTATGGCAATCCCTTCTCAAATGCCCGGTTCTGCGGCAGAGAGAGCATCAGAAAGGGATGCCCAAATAGTCCAGGCGATGTGTGATCAGTTGGTTACGCCAGTCGATTTCTAAGATTTCAGGAAGTCCAGCCTGGATGTCGATTTCCACGTAAATCCTCACCATCCTTCTGTCTGAAGAATCAAGAGAGTTTTGATCCACCCTTAAAAAATGATCTAAGGAGGCTCCAATAAGTTTGAGCGCTTGTTGGTTCCAGAGTTGGAGAGGGAGACCAGGTAGAAGGACCCAAACATGCCTGTGGCTGAAGAACTCAGTAGAGGGATTGGATCCGAGTCTCCATCTTTTTAGCATAAGGCTTCCCCCATCAATAGGCCAGAAGCTGTCCATAATAAGTGTCGAGTCCTCTGGATTTCTGAAGATAAAGCCGAGCCATCCTTGTTGCAGCAAGTGAATCTTGGGAATGTATCCAAGGATCGGCTTCTAGTGGTTAGTAATCCAAGCTCCCACGCTCTGCTTACATTTTTCTTTATATGCAAGCCTGCCAACCAAGGCACACAGGGCCAGGTTGCATGCTTCAGTAAGACCTACATCCATGCCAAGTATGAGTTTGGGGTTGTTTTTGTTTGGGCTTCCAGACTCTATGTTGGCGCTTATGTAAGCCTTGTTTTTGAGAGGTAGGTCCTAGCTGTGGGTGCCTCACCTCAGGTCCGCCCCCCAACTGGTGGATCCCAACCAAGCTTTGCTTCTGTGTATCAGTATGACCAGTCCCTACAGTATTAGTCTTAGTATTCTCTATAAAGACTGGAGGATCATCTTGAGAGCTCGTCGGTGCAACAAAGTGTACGCCTCCAAAGGTAGTCTGTGAAGTCTCGAAAGTAACTGGAGACACAGGCTGTGTGCTTGACTGTGCAACTAGAGCAGGACCGGTGGGGCCAGGGCTCAAGCCTAAAGACACGCCCGACTTTCTATTCCGGAAATGGTTGGAGCAGAGATCGTCTATCGAGGCCAGTATTGTTGGATGGTCCCATGGGTCTCCCATGTTCCCAGTAGGATGGTCCGGGCTGTATGGCGCACTAAAGAAACTTCTAGAAAAAAACAAAAGCAGAGACAAAAGGCTAGGGACAAAGATGTCTACTGGAGCAGTCAGTGAGGAAGGGTGAAAGCGTCAGCGTTCCCACATCCTATGCTGTCAGGGTCAGTGAAGCCAAAAAAGATAAAAGTGGAGAAGTGTTCCAGAAAATCTCAGTGGGATAGTCAGACCATGGTCCTAGTTTAAAAGCAGAAAAAATGAACCGGGAGAGAAAACTGAGTAAAGTCAGATAAACAGTCACTGTAGCACTGGGAAGTGTAGGGGGCAAACCAAGGTCACCGCAGATGACTACCCAGTATCCAAGTCGATGGTCGGTGAAAAGCCGCAACAGATAGATTTAGTCCAAACTAATGAGACAAAAGCTCAAAATGGTTGCAGAAAAAAGTGCCTACGCTCAGACCGATGCAGGAAGCCTTTGGAGTCGTCAATGGCGCGATAGGAAACCAAACGTAACCTCGCCTGTCCTGGGCGCCCAAACCTTCAGTGTAAAACCAGTTCAAATCTCTGCAATCGCCCGCCATTTCCTGGGTGCCAACTCCCATAGAAGCAAAACTCAATTTATGATCTCTAGTTATTGCAACCTTCACTTCATTCTAGGTTTGAAATTAATTTTGACATGACTATATATGAGTGTCACTTTCTTATAAGGTACAACTCTATTGATAAAATAATTTTATAACAAATAAGACTTTTTTTATTTTCTTTTATTATTTTTCCAAATGTGTAGTTATGAAACCATTTTTAATTCTTTTGGTAAGTTACCATTGAACTATGAAATAAGACTCTTTTTTTTTTTTTTTT
>ML782045.1:726468-755689 GCA_009831015.1 Picea engelmannii
TTAACTTTTATATTTATCAATTAATCTAAATAAAATAATAATATTAAAATTTTAAATATTTATTAAATTAATTTTAATATTTATCAATTAATTTTAAATAAAATAATAATATTAAAATTTTAAATAAAACAGATAAAATAATAGTATTTATTAGTGTATATAGCTTCATCTTAATTTTGAATGGATTCGAGGAGGGATCAACTCTATTCGTGTATGTATTTATGTACAGAATATATAATAAAATATAAGATAGAAAATAACTATATTACTTATCTTTTATCTTTTTTAATGGTGTTTATGTTTTTGTGTAATTTCATTAAAGCTGTTAAAGTGGTTGTGTTATCGCGTTAAAGTTAGTTATATTCATTTATAGGTTTTATATTAAAAATTATTTTTTTAACTAATTTATATGAAAAAAATAGTTTTTTTTTTTTTTAAGCTATTTTTAATTATTAAAGATTTATCTACTTTCAATTAGTTTTTAAAAGATTTATTTATTTTCAATTAGCTATTAAACTAAGTTGATATTAAGATATTTTGTATAAAAAAATTTATCGAAATATTTTATCAAAGTTAATAATATTTTTTAAATTAATAATTTATGTTTTCAAGTTAAACTTACATAATCACTGGACCTTTTTATGGGAAGACTTTATTCGGAAGAATATATTAATGGAGATGTTGTTAATGAAGATAGTTATCTTCTATTTTAAAGTTAGAGCAAGCAAAGATCATCTGTTCTAAATGAAAATTTCTTTTTTGATAAAACAAGGATTTTATATTTTGTAATTAGCTTGAAGTTAATAGACTGAAGACAACATCAACACTTTTTGCATAGTTTACTTTCTATATAAACTATCAAGAATTTGTTATGTTTTAGATCATCAACTTTTTGATCTATATGTAAATCAAAGGTTTACTTGATTCTTAATAGAATAACAATGAAACTGTTTAAAAAAAATAAAATAGATCTTCTTTATTTTTTAAATATTTATTTAATAAAATGAAATTTTAATTTATATTTTAAATATTCATTTAATAAAACAAAACTTAAACTATTTAAAAAAAAAAAGTGAAACATGAAATTTAATACTTAATTATTAATAATTACAATTTTCCTTTAAATTAGCATTAATATCACTGATGATGGTGGTGGTGATGGTTAACATCTCTTGAGATGAAATTTGGTCTATTGAACTTTAAAAAATGTAAGGGATTACTTAATTTGCTTTCGAATTTTATTTATGTATTCAAAAAGATTTAAGAAAAGTAAGAATTACTTGATTTGCTTTAGAGTTAAAGGTAAGGAATTACTTAATTTACTTTATAATTTTATTTATGTATTCAAAAAGTTTTAAGAGAAGTAAGAATTACTTTATTTGCTTTAGAATTTTATTTATGTATTAGAAAAGCTTTAAGAGAAGTATTCATTGCTTTATAATTTTATTTTTGTATTCAAAAAGCTATAAGAGAAGTATTCATATATCACCATGGTTTTGATAAGTTAAAATGTTACGAAGGTTGGTATTGTAATAAATATTTTGAAATTGTGATTTAATGTGGTTGTAGTCAAGACATTTTAAGAGAGTGTTTTTCATCTTCAACCCATTTAGTGTCACAAAGATGACAAATTCTTTCAACCCATGACGTATTATAAATTGTCCAACACCCTATTTAACTATGGAGTTTGTGAGAGTTTGTTCTTATTTTAACAATATTATTTTTTTTCTCTACCTTAGTAAAAAAATAAAGATACTTTTGATCTTCTAGATTAGGGTTGATCACCTCCTTATAGTATTTTATTGACACATAGAAGTAGGATCCTATATATGTCCATTTAGTTAGAAAAATAACATTTTGAAAAGACCTTAGCAATTTTCATGTCCATCAGGAAGCATAATGTTTTGGAGAGGATTTGCTTGACATACATAGATAGTAAAATTATGCCAAGGTAGTACATAATGAGAAAGAGTTATGCTCCTATATTTAAAGTATACACAACAACCCAATTGAGTTGCCAAAAAATGATGCAAACGTCAGTGACTAAATAGGAGTAAACTTGATCAAACTATCTAGAGAGGGTCCAAAGGTGTCCTTAAATGGGTCTCCAATGGTGTCACCAATGGTAGTAGCCTTGTGGGGATTAGACACTAGAGGAACAAGTGATCTAGTGTGCATTGATGCAAAAGCTTGTAAAAAATAAAGAGGTATGAATTTGTGTTAGATATGCACAATAAGGAAAGTAGATGCTATATGGAAATATTTAATAATAGAGAACATGAACAATAATGAAGAAGAAAATAAACTCAATTTACTTCTTAGCATTTGCTACAAGCACGAGTGGTGTTGGATGTAGAATTTTCAACTAGATCCAAGGAAAATGGAATGGATATAGCTTTGTGATTTAAAAAATGTAATACATATAACATGAGGATATTAATACTAGTAAAAGGCATAATGAAAGGATCTTCCTCTACCTTTAGGCCTACCTCCAAAATCCATAGTTATATAGGTACCTACATCTGGCCTTCAGTGAGTATAATCAGTTAAAATACAATGATTGATGAAATTAGTCACAATATTGTTAGGATATTTAGACACTTAGGATACAATTAAAATCAACTTGGTTTAATGTGTCTTTAGGTAAAAGTGTGTTTCTTTAGTATGCATTTGTAGTTATGTAATCCAATGGTCACAATATGTTCTAGACATAAAGTAATCACACGGCTCATGTTCTCCTCGATATTAACGACTCTATTGATCCATGTCTTAACACTCGATTGATCCACGATCTTTATTTAAAGGGAATGGAGGGTCATTTGTTGCATATCAATTGTGAGAAAATTTCCTATAAAATATTTTAGTTTTGCACTAATAAATTGCCTCAAGTGGTCATGTTGGTTGGGGTCGTGCATTGTTTCTTTCTTTGAGGTTTTTAACCACATAATACACCGATGCACTGATTTTTTATCTAGTTGTGCGAGTGGTTGCTTAAGGTGTTCATTTCATGTGGAAATACCTTGTTTTGTCAAACATGGTATCAGAGCCCATTTGAAGACTCGCTCTTGTTATTGATTGAGATTTTGAACCTATATTGTCATATGGATCAAAATATTTTGGGTTTTGTTATTTTTGTGCATTTTTAGCTAAGAAGATTGTTCCATTGCATATGGAGCACTGCTTTCAGTCGAAAAGGTTTTCGTTTGTCCAATATACAACCTTTTTTGTAAGATTTGGAGGTATAAAGTTTGATTATGTCATTTTAATTTATTTTTTTCGGAAACATTTCAGTTTTCCTATTTATAGTTTTGGTTTGCTACTCTTTTCGGTCTGCATATGCTCTTTGTCCTGTGCTCTGTATGATCTTGGTAAATTGGAAGTAGAGTGGAAAGTGTTTTATTTTTTTCACATGCTCTTTGTTTTATGCTTAATGAAAGCTCGAAAAATCAGAAATGTAACATCCCCTTTCCTAAACCTCTGATTATATGTAATTAATCATTATTGCCATGTAATGACATATAAACATTGTAATTATTGTTGATTTAAAATGCCAACAACTGACTTTGGGGTGAAGCCTTGAATGTACGAGGCATGATACCATAAGAGGAGTGGTGCAAGAGGGAGCTAATCACTGATTTAATTGACTCTGCCAGCAATACTCTGCCTAATTAAAATGGTGTAGACTTGGACTATCTCGAGCCCTGAAAACTAATTATCAGTTAGGATAGTTGTTGGAACAATTATTTTGGAAGTTAAGGAAGGATGGGAAAAATACCTTTAGGAAACTTCTGGCACAATCCACAAAATCCTGGAAGAGAAGGTAGGAAAAGAGGGCATAGGGGCAGGCATAGACACACACAAATGGGCCACTGCAAGTGTATGCACGAAGGAGTGCAGAGAATTCCCTGATGGTATCATGGCTTGGCATGGGGGTGGCCAGATTGTTGAGAATGAATGCCTCTGAATCTATGGTAGGGTAGAAAGGCGAACACCCATGGCTAGTGGGTTGGTCGTAAACCATAACAGATAAGTATCTTTTATCCTGAGTAACTGTCTATATTGTTTGGTTTGTTGCAGATATTTGAGTGCATGGTTGTTTCTTCTTGTTGGATGAATGGAACGATATTTATGTTATGCATTATAGATGTGTAAGTAAGAAAGTCTGCATGTTTGAGTAACAAGGGAATTGAATGGATTAGGCATGATTACTTACACTGATCCATGAAGTTTGATAGGTATGGTAAAGGTACGATGTAAGGTACGGTGTAACCTAGCGAAGATTTCAAGTCTATGAAGTGAGAGCTTGTAAAGGTGTAAACCCTTCCTTAAAAGGATGGTTACAAACTACCCTAAGATCTAGGAAAGTCTCGGTGCAGTCAGAGAGCCTAAATCCTCGAGAAATTCCCTACCTTACAGTAAAAGTATACGGGGTGCAAAATCTCCGTCCAAGGTCATAGATAAAGATTGTCTTAGTTAGTTGGGAGCAAAGGACGAAAGCCAAGAAGGCTTGGTAGGCCTTAGAATAGGCTTAGAATGTTTTTCTTGGATCTGCTAAGTCTTGTATCAAACTGTTATAACCATAGAAAAATCGTGTTTCAGGACAGGATAAATCACAACCGTTGATTCAACACCGCAAATAAATATTGACCCTCCACCAAAGTAGAATTTGAGGCCTGTAAGAAGATGTAATCAGGACCGTTGATCTGTCGTAGGGTTAGAGGTTAGAAGATCTCGACTGTTGGTCGGGGGATGTCGGTCAGAGTGACCCTAGAGACCTGGAGTGAAGACACTCCAACGAGAGAGGTCTGAGGGATAATCTTGACCATTGATCGGAGTAAAGATGAGATTAATTCTCAGTCGTAGATCTTCGTAGGTTCTCGTCTAAGCGAGGTTAAGAGAGAAGGTGATGTCTCGCTGACGGGGAGTGGCTACGTACCCAAGGATAATACGTGGCAACCTGTGTTTGGTCGAAGGAATTGGGTGTGGTCCCCGTTGAGCTTCGACCTTTGATGGAGGCATTAACTATCAAGCGTAGGATCTATAGGTGGAGAGATTTCCACCATTGATCAGAGGTTAGGCAATCAGAATGCCCAAGCGTGGAGTGGATGAGGGATGCCGATAGTACGACTTCGAAGAGTGATCTCGATCGTAGAATAGGTAGAGCCCGAGGAGAGACATCAGTCGTTGGATCTATGATCCATCTCGAGGAGGGGACAAAAGGGTATGATGACATCATGAGGTCGTGTCATGCCACCATGGCGGCATGTATATCCCTTAGGATGACGCGTGGTGATAATCGGATGGCCTATGGGTAGAGTGTGGACCCCGTTGGGCGAGAAAGGCCTTAAAAAGTTCGCTTGAACCTTATCCGTTAGATCTAAGCGTTGAAATATCTAGACTGTTCATTGGAGATGGCTGGTTGGAATAAGTGGTTGTCCTGGTGGGAAAGGAACTCCGATGGGAGTTCTCTAAGGAGCAATCATGACCGCAGATTAGTGAGTGGAAAGATTAAATCTTAGTCGTCAATCTTGGCACTGCAAATTAATTGGGGTCGCTAGCTTCGAGCTTTAATTATGCGAGTTGAGGAACATTGTATGCCCGACGTTGACGTGTCAAATTGCAATTTTTCCATGTGGTGTACAGAGCTTGGTCCACGTGTCAAGTTGCATTGTGCCATGTGTCAAGTAGAATCGAGTTTTATTAGACAGGACCTCGTATTGGATTATGAGTGCCACATGTTGTGACTACGTGGTCGTTCCACGTGTTTAGATAGGTGGCAATTGATGTGTACATAGGTGGACATGTGTCTTTTTTCAATTCATAGGAATGGCCGAATATGAGCCCCATCGGTTTCATACTTGAGACAAATGTACTAACCTTTACCTTTAGATCTCAAGGAAGAGATCTAGGTTGTCTGTCGTAGGGCGCCTTTCGGAATACCCCCATGGGAAAACACTCCAATAGAGGATTTCTAAGGTGGCATACTAGTCATTGATCCATCATCGTAGAAGGAACCCTAAAATAATGGATCCTAGCCATCAGTCGCAAGGGGTTATTCAGAGGGGATCACGGAGATACACCCCGAGGATGAACTTTGAGGAGAATATTTGACTGTTGATGCGTCAAGATAGAAGGACTCTGAGGAGGAGATCTAACCATTGATCTTTCGGGGGTGGAGGAGTTTTGAAGGCAAATCCTGACCGTCCATCAAAATGAACTTCTTGAATGGGTCGAGGTGTTACCCTCCGAAGGAGAATCTCTGAGATGAAACGTCGACCATCGACCTACCAAAGTTAAAGGATTATGTAGAAGATCTTGACCATCCATCCTTAGACGAGGACTCACGCAGTTAATGGGAATTGCACTATGTGTAGTGCTAAGAAGAGGCCACGTGTCACAAGGATTATGGCACGACCAAGAAACCCAGACCCAATCCTATCCATCCATCACCAATCGACCGAGGACCATCCGATTTGTTGGGTAGGATAATCATCGAACTGATCCATGAGAGTGTGCCAGACTATCCATCACATAATACTCCGATGGGAGGATTTTGATAGTGATGGGAGGAAATAGAAAGGGTCTGAAACAACACAGACAAAGATGGACATGGCCAATGCCACACCTGTGCCACCTAGCATGACAAATATACGAAAAAACCACGTGAGCACCACGTAGGAATATCTAATGATAGGGTGCCATGTGGATGACACATGGTAGTGAGGAGGCCCAAACTTTGAGAGGCCATAACTTTCGATCTAAAGCTCTGTTTTGAGTAAGATTACAGTCGTTGAGAAGATCTTATCAAATACAATACGATGATTCCATCAAAATGGAGTTTTGATATTGGTTATGGGGAACGGAATTTTAATACCCCATTCCCTCAAAAGCTACCTAGGGATTTAAGTGTGTTACAAAGTGGTATCAGAGAAGGCAACAACACTAGACCTGGATGGGCCATAGGTCAGTCATGGGACTTGTATACTAAGGCTAGGATAGACCTGATGGACAAAGTTCTCTGCTTTAAAATATTATTTTTTATTATCTACTCGAGTTCTCGAAAGAAAGGACTGTATATTTAAAATCTTATTTTAGGATTTCGTACGATAGAATAAATTTTGTCACTTGATGAATTGATAGTTAGAGAATATACTGGTAAACATTCATGGGTGGATTTGATGTAAAATGGCAGAATCCTGCTAAGGGTTGCTTAGGTTCAAAAGAATGAATAAGCCAAGGACTGTAATGTTGCTTGTAAGCATTAACGATTATTGTTCATATAAGGGATAAGACCCTTATGAAGGGATTCTTGGTGGTTAAAGGAATTTCGTGTGGATTGATAGGGTCCTTGGAGGTATTAATTACTGCTTAAATAAAAGAATNTATATATATATATATATATATATATATATATATATATAATTCCGCATGTTTAGAGGATTACTAGAAGTTGTAAGGTCAATCTTCTTGATCTGTAACGAATGAGGACCTGTTATTGGAGTAACCTAGTTAAGCAAAGAAAATGAGTCTTTTGGACTGCTGATAGTTCTCATATGAGAGGTAAATGACATGAACGTGAGAAAACTATGAGATCATGGTTGTACTAAGAAGAGGTATGATCCTATTAACCTAAGGGCCTATCTATGCATCTGAATGCAAAGGAATACAACTAAAATGTATTTGCACCGAGGGCATGATAAAAATGCTTAGTGCACGTGAACATGCTCAGATGCATATGGTAAAGATTGAACATATAGGTAACATGCAAATGTGCCTATTATAGTCTGTGATTAGATATAAAATGTGGTATGGTCATAGATCATATGACTATTAATGATTTGATAATAGCAACATAAGTAAAATGCTCATAACGTTGATTGTCTAATATCATATGAAGGGAAGGCTAAAGTGATTAGTGAGAGTTCAATTAAGGAAATGTTGAAGCATTTCTAGATTACCAGTGGGTCAGATTGACATCCAGAAATGGATGATGGCCATATAGGAGTGGATGGGTATGTTGATATAGCAGAAAGAAGGAATTTAGGAAAGGATTTCATTGATAAAGGTTTGTTGACCAAAAGTGAATTGAAGCATGAAGAGAGACTAGATTTGCTAACTTATTGTCTTAGGCGGCGCTGGAATTACCGGTTTATGTTTCTAAATTATGGAAGGCTTTTTTGGCAGATGGGTAAGAATGGATTCTTGTTGGGCGTTTCCAAGAGAGAAGGCAACATAAATATGATAACATCTATGAGACTAGTCATGTGAATAACTATAGAACCTCATTAGAAAAAACTGATATAATCTAATTTTTGATGAATGTATGTGATTAATGTAAAAATGTGCAAGTGATGGACATGCATAATGTACGAGTGTAGGTAGGAATTACTGAGTAAGAGGGGGCAATGAGGCAAGGAGAGTATTTGTCAGGACTGAATAATACCATGGGCACATTGTTGATCCTATGATGGAGGGTCTGAATATTTTTTTTAAAATAATACCTTGAGGAAGCATGGAATTCCTCAGAAAGAGCTAAGGCGAAAGAATAAAAGAGAAATGAACAAGAGTAATCTTTTTGTTGTTTGTTATCTGGTGAAGAGGGAAACATAATTCTGATTTTATTGATGATATTGGTTGTGTAAGTGGTTGTAAGGCCTCATCACACTGAATCATGTTAAATAAGTACGAATAAATGAGGTAAAAAGGTACAAGTAAGGCACATACATATATGTAAATATACATATACATGTTTAAAAGTATGATATGATCCTTGAATAAGTGAGGCAATATTCATACTTTCCAAATCTAAGTAATATCATAGAGGCATAACTAACTCTTTTTTAAGAAGTCTGATTAGTTTGTTTGAATACTAGCTTAAGGAGGGTGTACTCCACTCCTCATGAAGAGCTAGTGTAATTTGCTAAAAGAATAAATGAGCAAGAATGCTCTGATGATATGATAGAAGGAAATAAGATTATGCCTTTGAGAATTTCATGTAAACGACAGTGAACAAATCATGAGTACAGTAATTTAAAACCAATATGAAATGTAGAAATCGTAAAGTGTGTTGATAGTGTACACCCACAACATACTAATGCACGTGATTAAGTGCCTGAAAACACAACTTGAAAACAAATTGTTAACACAAGGATGTTTATTGGTATGTAAAACTGAAATGCATAATAAGAATGCAAGCTTATATTCCTTATGGAATATTTGGGAAGGACTTGAAATGACAAAACTGAGGTCGACTCAAGAACGAGATCACTTCAGATAAGAGATGGATGTGAAACAAAAGTTGCATGGGGAAGTGTTATAGTCCAAAAATGCCACATCTATGCATCCAAGACACCCACAACATACTAATGCACGCGACTAAGTGTCTGAAAGCACAACTTGAAAACAAATTGTTAAGACAAGGATGTTTATCGGTATGTAAAACTGAAATGCATAATAAGAATGCAAGCTTATATTCCTTATGGAATATTTGGGAAGGACCTGAAATGACAAAACTGAGGTTGAATCAAGATTGAGATCACTTCAGATAAGAGATGGATGTGCAACAGAAGTTGCATGGGGAAGTGTTATAGTCCAAAAATGCCACATCTATGCATCCAAGACATTGGCCCATCCATTTGCATCCTTTGCCAATCATATTGCTGAGGTTTCCTAAAAAAAAACTTTTTGGATAATGTACGTGCTCTGATGCACTATCAACTCGCGTACATATGCGTGTTGCATGTTAATCCGCCCACGTACATACTAATGTTGCATGCTAGTCAACCCGTGTTTACTCCCTAAAAATGCAAAACATATAAAATTGCATGTATTTTGATGGAGTTTACAGGCTATGAAGGGTTTCCTAACCATTTTACCCTGGTAGCCCTTCCCCAAACCGAATAACCATCTTTTTTCTCATATAAAAATGGGTCTAGGGGAGTCATTTGGAGATATGAACAAGAAGACAAGAAAACTTTGCCAAAATATTTTCTCTCTCATTGCCCAAGTTTTGCATCTTGCTCTGAGCTTTATCTTCAGCTTTCCCTTCCATTCATTCTCCCTATGAAACCCACCCTTCTTCCCATGTTGGCATGTTGGTTGTGAGAATTCTATGTGGGATTGGTGCACTTGGAGTCATGACAGAGGACCTCAGACTTGGTTCGTGGAGTAGTGTCAGCAAGCAAAGGTTGTAATCTTTCATCTTGTTTATGAATAAAATAGATTATCTTTGTCCCAAAACTTTGTGTATATGTTCTTATCTATTTGATCATTTACATCTATATTTAGGCTTTTAAGTGACTACTAGAAATTGTATACGTTGTTGTGTTGTGTTCTTGGTCTGTTGCAGGGCATCTTTGAGAGGAGATTTGTGATCTAAGAGGCAACAACAAGTGGAAGATGTCTACATCAACCAAAAGGATTCAAGGTGCTCTTTTAAACCTTCTCTTCCCTCACTCTTATCACTTATTCTAGATTGTTTTGGGGTAGATTAGAGATAAATCATTCTTTTAGGGGGTTATCACTCTGCCTATTCCTTAGGCCTAGTTTAGGGGGGATTTTCCCCATAGCAGAATTGATGACTCCACTAGGGAGTCTCTCTAGGGTCTTGTTAGGAGATCTTTGTTTGGTTTGAATTCTTGTTTTTGTTGTATGTTCCGAGTCTTTTTGGGTCTCTGGTCACCTTCTAGGTGCTTTCTAGCCTCCTTGATCTAAGTTCTTTGTCTGAATATTTCTCTTTTTTGAGAATTTTCAGTAGTGTACGCGCCATGTTCTATACCCAGCCCGCGTACATACGGGTTCTACTTTATACATAGCTTGGGTACATACGTAGGTTGACTATGCACAGTACGTGTGCCTGCCACTTTGAAAAGTTTTTTCAAAATATTTTATTTTCTTTCAGGAAACCTTCGGTTCTTCAAGTCTTCTTGAATTCCAGAGGCCTATGTTGGTTGTGGTTTGGATAGGTTCAAGGCTCATATTGTTTATGAAATAACAAAAATAAAAAAACCTGTTGTATAGATATTTTGGTTTATTTTTAGCTTGAATTTTAAGAAAAATGAGTTGCATTTTTATTTTTATTTTTGTGTATTGTGCAGTTTCTTTTAGCATCTTTTGTTAATTTTTCTTTGATTGAAAGAAAGAAAAAAAACCTAGTTTTTATGCTAGTTAGGTCTCTTTCTTTCTTTTCATTGCTTTGCATTGTTATTTGAAAAAGAAAAAGAAATTAGCATAGGGTTATGTTTTCTTCTCATCTTGAAAGCATTTCAAAAGAAAAAATAAGAAATAAAATCCTTTCATTTTCTATTTTGTTTAATTCGAAAGTTACATTGTGCATTTTGCATGGAAAGAAGAAAAAATAAGAAATAAAATCCTTTCATTTTCTATTTTGTTTAATTCGAAAGTTACATTGTGCATTTTGCATGGAAAGAAGAAAAAATTGCATCTTTAGGTTTGAAGGATTGTTCATGCATTTTCTTTCTTGAAACTCTTTTCATTTGAAGGATTATTGTAAAGTTTTCTTTGCCAATGTTCTTATAAGTTTCATTTTTGCGAGTCTCAAACAACATTAGTTTCACTATCGCACCCCTAGGTAATCAAGCCACTAAAATTAACGCTTAATGATAAAATCAATGCTTAACGCTAAAATCAATGCTTAATGCTAAAATCAACTAGATTTTTTTTGTTTATAGGGTACACCAATTAGACTAGGCTTTAGGGCCTTGTATCAGGTGTGGAGAAGAAACTCTTCAATGCCACTTAAATAAAATTAAGAGTCTGAGATAGGGAGTGTTGAAGTCCAGTTTCATAAAAGTTAGACATGACCCCCCTCTAACACATGGGATAAACATGAGGTCGTGCGAGGAAAGGTAGAGGAGATAACCTCTCCAAATCCAGACCAAGTGTAGTGGGGATCATATATTGAGGGTCATTATTGGGATTTTTCTAACCACATTTGACTACGGATCTTCATGGAACTCAAATCTATTCAAGATCCTCAATGGCCTTTCACACCATTTTTCTTCAGTACCCTTGAAAGGCTTCAGAATTAGATATCCTTCTCATTACGATCATCCCCATTGTCGACTGTACCCGTTTGGTAACTGACTGCGAGTTGGCAACCTAGTTTCCTTTTGTAGGGACGTACACATGTGACTGTAGGGGTGTACCGCGGTACCTAGGATAGACGTCGAATCATGCTTTGGAGTGTATACCTGGAGGGTGTTTTCGTGTTCGAGTTACACTTGCACTAGTAAGTTACTCTAGTGTTGATTGGCATAACTATTCTTCTTTCCATTCTATTGATTGTTTGATTTATCTTTAGGGACTTTTTAGTGGCGTGCTCTATGCTTCCTAGTTTGACATAGAGAGTTAGTAAATCATTGTTTTGAGTCTCTGACCTAAGGTGGTAGACCACCCACTCCGCTGGTCGTGGGGACTTTTGGGTCTTCCACTTAGAAACGTGGAGCCGCCTCCTTATAAGCGTATATTTATATACCATTGATTTACTATAGTCAGTGTGTGAGACTTTTATAGACTTGAATGATCCTGCAAAGGAATAAACCGTGTATAAGATCTTCATGGCCAAATTTATTGATGATACCAACCAAGGAACCCCTTCGCAAGGGGATTCTTGTGATTTTCCTTTATTTGGAAATGTTGGTGTCCCTTTGATGGCCACATTGTACATTCCTGGGTTGAATGTGGGACTATCGGTTTGGTTGGGCACCATTCCAAATTTCCCTAATTCTCTTGACACTTCTCAGTTAATCACCTTATGTCATAGACATTATGTTGGCGTTCCTTTGTCAACAAAGTCTTCTCCTCCTCCTCCTCCTGCCTTCTCTGGTGAAATCATAGCTACTAGTAACCAAAAGTATAAATGAAATAGAAAGATGAAGAATAGGAAGAAGAAATCAACAACCTCTGTGAGTCATGTTGGAGATAGGTCGTCAACTTGTACAAGTCATGTTGAAGACCAACACCCAGCCTCTGCAAGTCAGGTTGGGGGCAAGAACCCAACCTCTGCAAGTCAGGTTGGGGGCAAGAACCCAACCTCTGCAAGTCATGTTTGGGGAAAAATTCCAATCACTGCTAGTCATTCTGGCGATAGGTCTATAGCCTCTATGAGTCATGTTATTGACCAATCACCAACCTCTGCAAATCATGTTGGAGAGCTGTCAACAACCTCTGTGAGTCATGTTGAGGACAAACAATCAACCACTGCTAGTCATGCTGGGGGAATTGATTCTTTTGAGAAACCTAGACGGATATGACGTAAGCCTAGGTTCCCTTGTAAAATTTGTAAGGGAGATCACCTTAATTAATTGTGCCCTGGCATTCCAGAGGCACGAAGATTATGGTCCATGTCTGCAAGCTCTTCTGATTATGAGTCTTCTTTAGTTTCCCCGCAATCTATTCATCCTTTGGTTGATGAAGTGGTTGTGTTGATGCAATCTTCGACCAATTCCACTCCTCTTTTTGGGGGTGATGCACCTTCAAACCATGTTATCTCGCAACCTATTCAACCAGTGGTTGAGGAAGTGGTCGTGTCGATGCAATCTTTAGTTGATCCCACTCTTCTATTGGAGAGTGTTGATTATACCTAAGTGGTCACACCGATGCAATCTTCGACTAATCCCACTCTTCTCTTAGAGAATGTCGAGTCTACCAAAGTGGTCATGTCGATGCAGTCTTCGGCTGATCCCACTCTTCTCTTGGAGAGTGTTGAGTCTACCCAAGTGGTCATGCTGATGAAATATTTGGTTGATCCCACTCTTATGATGGAGATTGATGTGCCTATCGACTATGTTTTTAGCATTTCTATTTCAATACTTTTAGAACAAGGGGGCATTCTGCTCACTTTGAGCACAACCCCTCCAAGTCCTAAGATGGTTTCCTTTGATTGGAATAATCTTGTTGAGCCTCGTCTTCCTTCTTCTGCACCCTTTGAAATAATGGTTGAAGTTTATTCAAAAAACATTTACCGATGTATTGTGGATGAAGGAGCCTTCACAAGTATTTTATCCTCCTCGACTTGGAAAACTTTGGGTTCTCTCGAGCTTGTGTCTGCTTCACATGAGTTGTTGGATTTTGACAGACGTCCTAGTGAATATTTGGGGATTCTTTCTCAGTTTCCTATCTCGTTAGGTGGGAAGACTGTCCTTGTCAATGTTATAGTGGTGTAAGGCCCGTTAGATTTCAATATGCTTCTCGGGTGTGATTATGTATATGATATGAATGTTGTGGTGTCTATGCTCTTCCGGGTGATGCATTTCCCTCACAATGGAAGCATTGTTACTATCGACCAATTGGAATATGATAATCACCATCCTAATTCGGCGTTAGTTCAGGCTGCCCCTTTATATGTTCCTAGTGTTCATGTAGACTTTACCTCACCACGAGTAAATTATGTGTCATCTTATCCTCAATGTTCAACTACTTCTGAGAAGGAACCTGTGCAATCATTGTTTCCTTCTTGAGACATAGTCTCAACAATTGATCAGTTGGTGGCATGGGAGCCCTTGCTCCCCCTTCTTGGTCTGAGTGATCTTGAGTTTTCTTTTGAGTCTCATCTCACTATTTGTAGATTCTCAAGCCCTTGTTCTTGTGATTCTTCGTTGATAGACTATGTTGGTCATGGCCAAAACCTCCATCGTCATATGGGATATGGTCAATTTGCTTCTCCCTTTGGGGCTGCTGAACCTCCTCATTTGCGTGATTTCTTGGATATTGAATTGCCTTCGGATGAGGCTATCCTTGAAGCCATGACTACAGATTGTATACCGTTGGAATACTTGCACCGTGGTTTGTGTTTTATTCTCTTTTGGGAGAATTTACATGTTGACTACCGAAGAGACTCTTGGTCAGAGCCTAGCATCAAGCTCTACTTGAACTAGTACCATGCATCCGTAAGGTTGTGCAGTTACTTGTACCATATTGTACAGTCCATGTTTCTTGTTTTCAAGTTTTGTATTCATTAGCACCTCATATTTTCCCAAGTTTATATCTATATTGGATTTATTAACTTCTAGATGAGTGTTATTGGCCTTATATGCAGGATCTTGGAGACATTTTACTTTGACATTTGTTCATCGTATCGATCCATTCTGACATGTATTGATCTCAAAACTAGAATATAGGTTATATTTTTCCCTACTTGCATTTTTGCATTATCTGTTTCTTGGTTTATTTGGCCTTAGGATTGACCCCACTGAATTGCGACACTAACCTTCCTTGCTGATAAGTGTGTCATACTTTATGTTGTAGAGCCTTATTTCCACGGGCATCCTAGTTAGAGCCTTGTTTTCCATTTGGTGCCCATGTTGAATTACTTCATAGGCATGGGATTCCTTTTAGTCTTACCATGACTCTGCAATAAAATCTCATTCTTCTTCCTAGTCATCATTCTTGGCCTCTCCCATGGGATTCCCCTAGAGCATGGTTTGTTTTCTTTCAAGCTCATTTTAAACTATGAAAGTGACATCTAGTGAGAGATTATTTATCTTTTTCGGTCTCACTTAGATTACATACAAAAATGATCCCCCTTGGAGTCTCCTTTAATCTCTTTTCAGACTCCATAAAATTGAAAAGATTACTGAGAGATCTTGTTGCCCTTCACTCTCGTCAAACTGAAATTTGAAGGCACATCTGTCCACTGACCGTTTACTCCTTTTCAGTCTGGATGACTATTTTTACAAAAAAAGGTACACCCTAGGAGCTACGGTTCACTAGGAGAGTATTCTTAGGTGTAATTTTAACCCTTTTTCAGGCCCGAGGGACTAAATTTGCGAAAAATGGCTATTCTCCCTGGTTTTGGTTTATCTCTTTTTCATGTCTTGGAGATTATTTATGAAAAAGAAAACCCTTTGGAGTCTTCTTTAAGCCCTTCTCAGACTCCCTAAACAAAAAAATATCATTGAGTGACCTTGTTGCTTTCACACTCGTTAATTGGTTCAGAAGAAATATCTATTTGGCGTAAGTTTACCCCTTTTTCTGGCCAATAGATTACCCAGGAAAAAAGTATTCCTCGAGAGACATGTCTCATCAGGAGAGTTCCCATAATTTATGTTTTATACTTTTTCGGTCTCAAGGGACTAAATTACGAAAAAGGAGGTGAGTCCATAATTAAGCTCTTTTCTGACTCCTTAAAATTGAAAAGATAGCCGAGTGATCTTGTCTCTGTCAAAATCGTTAAAATGGTTTTGAAGAGACATCATTTCAGTATAAGTTTAACCCTTTTCTAGACCAACTGGACTAAGTACAAAAAATGATTACTCTAGCCCTAGTGACGAGAAGAGTTTTCCTTGGTATGATGTTTTTTTATTTTTTGGGACCTAGAGACTAACCTTACGAAAAATATCACTCTAGAGTATTCTTTTAGTGTTTTTCAAATTCTCTAAAAGTGAAAAATCATCGATCTTACCTTCTCTAGGCTCGTAAAAAATTACATGGAAGGAGTCTCGTTGTGTCACGCTGTAATCGCATCACATGTCTCATCCTTGCTTCTTTGGCCTAATGCTAGCTTCATGTTGCTATTACTTAACCTTTAGAGAATTCCTTAGGTGTAAGCCTTGTAGCACTTTTTCCCCTTGTGATCTGACACCTTGACCCATGGAGGAATTTTCCCGAGTGTCATTATCCTGCACATGTCTCCTTGCATTGAGAATCAATATGTTCCATGTGCCTGGAACTAGTTTTCTTTCCCGCGACACTCATTCCTCCTTTGTAACGTTATATTCTTTTATTCTTTTTCAAGCTCGTTAAATACGTGAAAAAGACAAAAAAATCAAATATTCCAAAAAGAGGAGATGGATAAACATTTTATTTTGTTGGCAACAATTTAGTCATCCTTGGACATAGCACATCATTCCCTTTGTTATGCAAGCATTGGGATCTAGTATGGTCTTAGGAAGTCGTTCTCGTTACATAGCGTTGTGTCCTCCTCCATTTGGTTACTCTTCCAAACATATGGAGAGTTTGTGGTGCCTCCTGTGCCACAGACTTATGTCAATAACATGCTGCCTGAGTATTTTCATCTATCATGCTCTTGTCCAAGGGGAGGTATTGCAACCTATGTCGGCCATTCTGCAATAAGTCTCTTGACCTTCATGGGTCGGTCATCTCGAGAGTCCTGTCAAGTTCACATTTAGAATCAATGAAGTTCGTTTCCTGATGATCAAGGTCCTCCAGTCTTTCCACGACGACATATCAACAACATCATAGTATCGAGTCTTATACTCCTATTATAATTTGACCTAAGTTTTAATATCCTAAATTTGTTGCTCGATTTATGAAGTTATCATCTCCAACCACATGCATTAATGCCTCTTGAAGATTCATTGTATTTGTATATCTTCTGATGATTTTGATATGTAGATCCGTTGTGTATTGTTCGTGGCTACATTTCATATTGGAATACATATTGTTCATGTAGCCATGATTACTATATATGACATGGATTTGTAGTGTACTTGATTAGAATCCATGCTTAGTTTGTCTTGAGCATGGGAATTCCTGCCTCAATGATTATTATCATCTTATTTCAGATGACGTGCTCTCAGATACTCGCTTGGGTTTACTCTACTCCAATGATTTACCATTTTATTAAATATGTTTTAAGGTATTTTGGCCATCAGTTGCTCTTCTGACCTCACACATTAGGGGGCATCTGTTATAGTCTAAAAATTCCACATCTATGCATCCAAGACATTGGCCTATCCATTTGCATCCTTTTTCAATCATACTACTGAGGTTTCCTTAAAAAAAAAACTTTTTGGATAATGTACGCAGTCTGCTGCACTATCGGCCCACGTACATACATGTGCCGCATGATCATCCACCCGCATAAATACATGTGCATGCTAGTCAGCCCATGTTTATTCCCAAAAAATGCAAAAAATATAAAATTGCACATATTTCGGCGGAGTTTATGGGCAATGAAGGGTTTCCTAACCATTTTACACCCTGTAGCCCTTCCCCAAACCGAATAACCATATTTTTCTCATATAAAAATGGGTCTAGGGGAGTCATTTGGATATATGAACAAGAAGACAATAAAACTCTGCCAAAATCCTTTCTCTCTCATTGCCCAAGTTTTGCATCTTGCTCTGAGTTTTATCCTCAACTTTCCCTTCCATTCATTCTCCCTATGCAACCCTTCCTTCTTCCCATGTTGGTTGTGAGAATTCTATGTGGTATTGGTGCACTTGGAGTCATGACAAAGGAGCCCGAACTTAGTTCGTGGAGCGGTGTCAGTAAGCAAAGGTTGTAACCTTTCATCTTGTTTATGAATAAAATAGATTAACTTTGTCCCAAAACTTTGTGTATATGTTCTTATCTATTTGATCATTTACATCTATATTTAGACTTTTAAGTGATTACTAGAAATTATATACGTTGTTGTATTGTGTTCTTGGTCTGTTGCAGGTCATCTTTGGGAGGAGATCTGTGATCTAAGAGGAAACAACAAGTGGAAGAGGTCTACATCAACTGAAATGATTCAATGTTCTCTTTTTAACCTTCTCTTCCCTCTCTCTTATCACTTAGTTTAGATTGTTTTGGGGTATATTATAGACAACTCAGTCTTTTAGGGGGTTATCGCTTTGCCTATTCCTTAGGCCTAGTTTAGGGGGGATTTTCCCCATAGCAGGAAGAAATTCCATGTAGAGGAACTATGTAAGGAATCCATTTGGAGAACAAAGCCATAACCTTAATAATTGTTGACAATTAGACAGTGGACCTGCGAAGCCTATTTACATAAGAATTTTGGATTACATTTTAAACCATAATGCATGCCTCAGAGACATGCAAGTGAATGTTGACCAACCTGATTTTTGGTAAATGTGCAGAGTGCACTATTGAAATAATTAAATTTTGAACTAAATCTTGCTGTAGCAATGATGTTGCTTATTATCCAGGAATGATCAAGATAAAATTAATTGAGGTTTCTCAAGGAATGAAGCAGGAAGACCCCAGGAGGGATAAATTATAGAAGAAAAAAAGGAGAAAACGATTAATACTTTTCTCATTATCAAATTTTGAATAATGAGACAAAGTTGTATGCCTTAAAAGAGCAGTTGTGAAAGTAAGTGCAGCTGGTAAATGAAAGATAACAATGACAAATGTGTTTAGTTAAATGAGCTCTGTTAAACCAGGTTATGTGAAGGCAACAAAGCCTTGAAATTAATTCAGCGAGGATGAAAGTTCCGCGTTGCATAGAAGGATATGGAAGGAGGGAAGAGTTCCTCAACTCCTTCCTTGATGTTTATCATGTTTTCTCTAGGACGAGAAAACCGATATGCTGGACATATGCGATTGTTTCTGGCATGAGGTTGTTGAAAGTTATATGACTATAGGGACAACTAAAACTTTGATTGTGTTGCACTCATGAAAACATGGAGGTGGATGTGATAGTGTATACTAGATATGCAGGAACATGTCTAAAAACGTTTTGCTAAATTAAATGCTATTATACATGCATTTTAATATGAGAAACTAATATGCTGATATGTGTAATCATTTGGCATGAGAATGTTGAAGGTTACACTCATAAAAACAATGAGGAATAATGTGTTTGAGAGCATATGAATACGCCGAGACAAATTTGGATTTGTTCTACTAAGATTTAAAAAGCTATGACACCTACATTTCAATTTTACATGACAACTGACAAAATTTTGAATGTAATGATGCATGTTAGGAGCTGTTAGGAAGGGACAACTGCCAATGGTGGATAACCTCCTGTAGAAGATAAATGCAAGAAATATGTTGTTGGAAAGGTTGATGAAAGGACATTAGGAGTCCCCATGAAGGGCCATTGATGAGTTAATGTCAAAAGGGGGTGCTGGCAGCCGGGACAGATATAAAATTTTCATGTCTATATGGCATAAGATTTAAAAGGGATTGGGTAAGAATCCCTCCTGAAAGATTTTATTATTTTGATGATATGCATGTGTTTTGGGATCATTGTTGTATGCCATTGATACCCAAACAAGGTAGGATTCAGGAAACGAACTTGAAAGACAAAGATAGGAATGTCTAGCGGTCAATGATTGTTACACATCCTTGCATAAGAATTCTGCACACTGTGTCATGAATGACTATGAATAGTAGTGTTCACAAACAACACCTTGGTTAAATGCATTGAGTAGATGCATGTTGTAAGAGGACGGAAATATATAGGAAAACATATAGTGGAAGAAGTATCTTCCAGTACTCTACAGAGTTGTAGAATGGTAAAGAGAGGAATTGGGTGGCCAAGGAAACAAAAAAAAGGCACCCTGATTGTCAACGAAGAAATGATATAGAAATGCATTCATATGAAATTTTAATTTCATAAAATGTGAGCTAAATTGAGGGTCATGATCAGATCAAAGCAGGAAGAACAATCTTTCTGAAATAATGAATAAGGCCATATAATCCATGTGGTGAGAGGTTGTATGAGTTCCAACACACCAAGATAAAATGTCTAACTTGAAAAGTGATAATATGAAGAATCAATGCAAGGATGCGTTATGTGTGAATGTGGCCAGGGATGTTGGCACATTGGTTGATTCATATAATGATTGATAGCATTTTGAAAAGCTTGGCATGCTAAAAAAATGTATGTGTGAGGAATGGTAGTTCCTTTTAATTTCTGTCTTGAATAGACAAATGGGATGCAATTGATAGTACACAAAATTTTAAGAAATTGGTTGTCAACTAGTGTAAATGTACAATGAAAAATATATGAGCATGGAAAACTAACAATTTGTTTGACTGATTGAAGTTGAAATTACAGGGAGAAGGTTCTTGGATATGGAAGTAATGTAATCCATAAGGAAGAACAATGTCTGTTGATTGTAAGAGAGCCAGAGCTATTATGAGAATAAAATCTCATGCTTGAGAACTCTGGCTCCAATGTGGAATAGATCTAAAAATGAAATGAAATTGTGAAATTCAAAATATGTGGGTAATAGATTTGAAAGAAATTGGATTGAAAATTGAGGTTATATATCACTAGTTTTTGTATGAATGTGATACAAGTGAGATGAAATATCTGTCCATGGAGGACAACTGATGGCTATCAAAGCTATAAAACACGGAAAGAGGGCTACTGTAGTGACATGAGAACCATGTGATAAGCCATGATTCCCAAAGAATATCTTGTTGAGGTAACACGAGATGGAGGGATGCCTCGGCAAGACCAAGTCAGAGGGACACCTTGAATGTAAGACTCAGAGAGGTCTCATAAATTCTTATTGTGCGAAAAATCCCTAGAAAGGAAAGATGGGTCACTTGAGGGACTATAAAGCAAAGAAGGGGATGCTTGAGCCTAGGCTTGGAGGGTGAGTGATCGTAAGGAAGATGGGACTTCGATATATTTTATAATATGTTGATTTCGATCATGCATACAATGGGCATGTCAAGGAAAGCAGTGAGCCAAGTTAATGAAACAACCATATGGATGCAGATCCATGAACTGCCCAAATAAGTGTTATACTGATATGTGAAAATTTCCTTTTGAATTATGAACAACGATACATTGTTTTTTCTTGAAATTGTGATTAATGCTTGTTTTTTGAAATAAATTGTAGGCATGTGCTAATTGCCAAAAGTCTAGAAGGGACCAGACTAAGAAGAGGAACTACATTGCTGAAACCACTGAAAGATAGAGGCATGGAAAGTATTGCTGAGGTGAAAAGAAAACCGAGGACGATGTTCCTTTTAAGGGGGAGGGGATTGTAATACCCCCTTTCCTAAAACTACGATTATATGTAATTAATCATGATTTCCATGTAATGGCATATAAACATTGTAATTATTATTGATTTAAAATGCCAACAACTGATTATGGGGTGAAACCTTGAATGTACGAGCCATGATACCATGAGAGGAGTGGTGCAAGAGGGAGGTAATTAGTGATTTAATTGACTCTTCAAGAAGTACTCTTCCTAATTAAAATGGTGCAGACTTGGACTATCCCGTGCCCTGAAAACTAATTATCAGTTAGGACAGTACTTGGAACAATTATTTTGGAATTTAAGGAAGGACGAGCAAAGTACCTTCATGAAACTTCTAGCACGACCCATGAAGTCCTGGAGGAGAAGGCATGAAAAGAGGGCGTAGGGAAAAGTAGAGACACACACGAATGAGCGATTGTAAGTGAACACATGAAGGAGTGCAAATAATTCCCCAATGGTATCATGGCTTGGCACAGGGGTGGCTATAATATTGAGAATGAATGTTTCTGAGTCTATGGTAGGGTGGAAAGATAAACACCCATGATCAATTGGATGGTCGTAAACCATAACAGATAAGTATCTTTTATCCTGAGTAACTGTCTGCATTTCTTGGTTTGTTGTAAATATTTGAGTGCATGGTTGTGACTGCCTATTGGATGAATGGAACAATATTTTTGTTATGCATTATAGATGCGTAAGTAAGAAAGTCTGCACGTTTGAGTAACAAGTGAATTAAACGGATCCACGAAGTCCGATAGGTAGGGTAAAGGTAACGTGTAACCCAACGAAGACTTCAAGTCTCTGAAGTGAGAGCTTATAAAGGTGAAAACCCTTCCTCGGAAGGAAGGTGACCAAAATACCTTGAGATTTCGGAAAGTCTCGGTTGAGTCAGAGAGCCTAAATCCTCGAGAAATTCCCTACCTTAAAGTAAAAGTACATGGGACACAAAATCTCCATCCAAGGTCATAGATAGAGGTTTTCTTAGTCAATTGGGAGCAAAGGATGAAGGTCGAGAAGGCATGGTAGGCCTTATAGTAGACGTAGAAGAATTTCCTCGGATTTGCTAAGTCCTGTATCAAATTGTTAAAACCATAGAGAAACCATGATTCAGGACATGACGAATCACAATCGTTGATTCAACACTGGAAATAAATCTTGACCCTCCACTGGAGTAGGATTTGAGGCCTGTAAGAATATGTACATAGGACCATCGATCTATTGGAGGGTTATAGGTTAGAAGATCCTAACCGTTGGCTGGGGGATGTCGGTCGGAGTGACCCTAGAAACCTAGAGTGAAGACACTCCGACAAGAGAGGTCTGAGGGACACTCTGGACCGTTGATCGGAGTAAAGGTGAGATCAATTGTCAGTCATAGATCTTAGTAGGCTCTTACTTAAGCGAGGTTAAGAGGGAAGGTGACGTCTTGTTGATTTCATGCCTATGAGGAGTGTCTACATACCCAAGGATAATATGTGGCAACTTGTGTTTGGTCGAAGGAATTGGGTGTGGTCACTATTGAGCTTCGACCTTTGATGGACGTGTTAACTATCAAGTGTAGGATCTATGGGTGGAGAGTTTTCCATCGTTGAACAGAGGTTAGGCAGTTGAAATTCCCAAGCGTGGAGTCGATGAGGGATGCCGATAGTACGACTCTGAAGAGTGATCTCGACCATGGAATAGGTAGAGCCCGAGGAGATACCTTAGCCGTTAGATTTATGATCCATCCCAAGGAGGGGACAAAAGGGTACGATGACATCATGAGGCTGTGTCATGCCAATGTGGTGGCCCGTATATCCCTTAGGATGATGCATGGAGATAATCATATGGCCTATGGGCCGAGTGTGGACCTCGTTGTGCGAGAGGGGACTTAAAAGGAATGCTTGAACCTTAGTCATTAGATCTAAGCATCAAAAGATCTAGATCGTTCATCGGAGAGGGTTGGTTGGAATAAGTGGTGGTCCCAGTGGGAAAGGAACTTCGATGGGAGTACTCCGAGGAGGAATCATACTCCTATGGGAGTACTCCAAGGTTTGCTTCATTTTAGTGTTGGTATTTGCATATTAATTAGCATCCAATTTTTCTTCTTGTTAAGAAACCAATTTAGCTTCCTACTTTGATCTAGAAATATCTCAAAGTATGGCTTCAAATTTAATGTTGAGTTTTACTTCCATTTTAGAGCCACATTTTTCTTCCATTTTAATAACTCATGTTTCTTGCTTTATAGTTTCCATTTATTAATTTAACATTTTTTTTTATTTCAATTTAATTAGTTAAATATACCATGCCTCTTAAAAAACTTATATTATTATAGAGTAAGTCCTATTGCATTTGAAGTATTTTATATGATATTGTTTATAAATAATTTTTAGGGAAATAAACATCCATACAAACTAACAACATCATTATACTTATTAAATCTCCATCTAAATAAAATATACAACATACAATATATATAAAATAACAAGATAATGATTATAACATGATCATCATCTATAATTAAATCAAGTTAGTCAAATATACCAATATTAGATAAGTATCATGTCAAACAACTTATATCTTTAATACTGATAAGATCATCATCATATATAACTACAACAAGTGATATAACTACAACAAGTGAAAGTCAAATATGCAAGTAGATCAATAACATGTTAGATTGATACATGGCCAACAATTGACATAAATTAAAATGATACATGTCCAAATGATATAAGTCAATGATAAATTATGTAACTCAAAATGATATATGTCAAAATGATACATTTCCAAATGATATAAGTCGAAATGATACAACTCAATAATATGGTACTGCATGTGAAAATGATACATATGATAGTAAACATGAAAAGAGGCATCATAACAATATATCAACAATGATTCATGATGGAGTCTATATGATCAATGTCACTGGATACTACCAACAATTATCTCATCATCATCATCATCACTATCATCATCATTATCAATGTGGTCATCATCGTTGTCCGCCTTGGCGTCTTTTGCATCTTCCTCCTCCTCCTCATCTCCCATGTCCATGTCAGACCCATTATAATCTAGATCTATCTCATGAGGATCAACTGGATATTTTGGAAGACCCGTGTTCTGCAAAAAAAAAAAACATTCAAAATGAAAAGTTATTATTTATTTCATGCAATATTTAATTTTTGTGTTATATTTCTAATATTACAACATATGAAACAAAACCATAATCACGTCACATCATATAAAAGTGCACATACCATAATAAAATTTCAAATAAGTTACAGATAAGATGTCATTCCAATGATGTAAAACATGCAACAATTCAAGTAAATGTTAGTAAAGATCATAAAAAAATTCGTTATACATTGTAACTATCAACTGTAAATTCTATTACATAATCGTAAGTGCCAACCCTCTCCATTTTTTGCTATATATGATTATGTTTTCCTATAAAATCCTTTGAGAGTTAACTGGTCTATATATCTTCTTCTCTTATATTTCACAAATAAATATTTTTCTAGTACATTTTGATACTATAATATGCTTCAAACGTTCTTTGAGAATTAACTAGTTTATAGGTAATTATAAATATGCTCTCGATACTTATTCAATTAGACCACATCCAAATGTCAATCCTTTTAAAGAGAAAATTCAATGCATCAAGCCCTAAAGAGGTGAAAATTATGACAAAAATGTAATAAAATGTGTCAAGGTGTATTGCCTTGCCATGTCATGCCTTTCCATTCCATGTCTTGCCTTTCCTTGCCATGTCATGCCATGCCATACCATGCCTTGGATTTCCTTTCCTTGCCATACCATGCCTTGCCTTTCCTTGTCATGCCATGTCATGTCATGCCTTTCCTTTCCATGCCTTTCTATGCCATGCCATGCCTTGCCTTGCATTGCATTGCATTTCCATGCCATGCATTGTCTTGCTTTGCCATGCCATGCCATGCTATGCCTTGTCTTTCCATGCCATGTCTTTCCATACCATGCCTTGCATTTACTTGACATGCCTTTTCTTCCAATACCATGTCTTTCCATATCATGCCTTGCCTTGCCTTTCCATGCCATGCCTTTCCTTTTCATTCCTTTCCATGCCATGCCATGCCATGCATTGATTTGCCTTGCTTTTCCATGCCATGCATTGCCTTGCCTTGCCATGCCATGTCATGTCTTTCCTTGTCATGCCTTACCTTTCCATGCCATGACAAGCCATGCCATGCCTTTCTATGGTATGGTATGACTTTACATGCCATGCCTTGCATTCACTTGCCATGCCTTGTATTTCGATAACATGCCTTTCCATTCCATGACTTGTCTTGCCATGCCATACCATGCCTTTCCATGCCATGCCATACCATGCATTTGCATACCATTTCTTGTCATGCCATGCCTTTCCCTTCCTTTCAATACCAATCCATGTCATTCCTTGCCTTTCCATGTCATACCATGCCTTGCCATGCTATTCCATGCCATACCATGCCTTTCCATGCCATTCCTTGCCATACCATACATTGCATTTCCATGACATGCCATGTCATTCCATGCCTTTCCTTTCCCTACCATGCCATGACATGCCATGCCTTGCGTTTCCTTTCCATGCCATGCCATGCCATTCCTTGCCTTTGCATGCCTTGTCATGCCATGAATTGAATTTCCTTCCCTTGCCATGCCATGCCATGCCATGCCTTGCATTTTCTTTCTTTTTCGTGCCATGCACTGCCTTTCCTTTCCATGCCATGCCATGCATTGACTTTGCATGCCTTGCCGATTGCCTTTCCATGCCATGCCTTGCCATGCCTTTCCTTTCCTTTCCATGCCATGCTTGCTATGGTATGGTATGCCTTTCCATGCCATGCCTTTCCATACCATGCCTTGCAATGCCATGTCTTGCATTCACTTGCCATGCCTTGCCTTTCCTTTCCATACTATGAATTTTGATACCATGCCTTGCCATGCCATCCCATGTCATGCCTTGCCTTTGCATGCATTGCCATGCCATTCCTTGCATTTCCTTTCCTTTCCATGCCATGCATTGCCTTGCTTCCCATTCCATGTCATGCCTTGCCTTGCCATGCCTTGCCTTCCCATACCATGCCATGCCATGCCTTGCTATGGTATCGTATATCTTTCCATGCCATGTCTTTCCATACCATGCCTTGCAATGCCATGTATTTCATTCACTTTCCATGCCTTGTTTTTCCATACCATGCCTTTCCATGCCATGCGTTGCCATTCCATATCATGCCTTTCCATACCATGCCTTTCCATGCCATACCATGCATTGCCTTTACATGCCACGCCTTTCCATGCCATGCCTTGTCATGCCATGCCATGCCTTTCCTTTCCCTTCAATGCCATGCCATGCCTTGACTTTTGTTGTCTTGCTATGCCATGCCATGCCATACCTTGACATTCTTTGCCTTGCCATGTCATGCCTTGCTATGGTATGATATGCTTTTCCATGCCATGCCTTGCAATGCCATGTCTTTTCTTTCCATATCATGCATTTCCATTCCATGCCTTTCCATGACTTTCCGTGCCATGCCATACCATGCCTTTCCATGCCATGTCGTGCCTTGCCTTACCATGCCATACCTTTCCATACCATGCCTTGTCATGTCATGCCTTTCCTTGCCCTGCCCTTCCCTACCATGTCTTGCCTTGTGTTGCCTTGCCATGCCATGCCTTGCCTTTGTGTTCCATGCCATGCCATGGTATGGTATGTCTTGCCTTGGTATGGTATGGTATCGTATCGTATGTCTTGCCATGCCTTGGTATGGTATGGTATGCCTTTTCACGCCATGCCAGCCCATGCCATGCCTCGTTATGGTATGGTATGTCTTTCCATGCGATGCCTTTACATACCATGCCTTGCATTCACTTGCAATGCCTTGTCTTTCCATACCATGCCTTTCCATGACTTGTCTTGCCATGCCATACCATACCTTTCCATACCATGCCATGCCATACCATGCCTTTTTATGCCATGCATTGCCTTTCCATGCCATGCCTTTACATACCATGCCATGTCATGTGTTTCCCTGCCTTTCCATTCCATGCCTTGCCTTGCCTTGCCTTGCATTTCCTTACCATGCCATGCCATGTCATTCCTTGCCTTTGCATGCCTTTCCATGCCATGCCATGGTAGGGTATGCCTTGTCTTGCCTTGGTATGGTATGGTATGGTATAGTATGCATTTCCTTGTCTTGGTATTGTATGGTATGCCTTGCCTTGGTATGGTATGGTATGCCTTTCCATACCATGCCTTGCAATGCCATGCATTACAATGTGATGCCTTGCATTCACTTGCCATGCCTTGTCTTTCCTTACCATGCATTTCCATGAATTGCCTTGCCATGCCATGCCTTGCCTTTTCATGCCTTTCCATGCCATGCCTTGACTTGCCTTGCCTTTTTATGCCTTTCCATGCCATGCCTTGACTTGCCTTGCCTTTTCATGCCATGCATTTGGGTTCTCCTCTCGCCAGACATTTAAATCCGCCAAGCCATGCCTTTAAATCCACTCGCCAGACATTTGGGTTCTCAATACATTATAAATGCTATTGATTATGTGGCTAGATTGGATGAGGTAGAATAAATTAGGTATTGTAGCATGACTACAGGTAGAAATTTATTTTTGAGAACATCTTCACTCATTTTGGGTGTCCCTAGATCCTTACAACCAATCATGGTAAACACTTCATGAGCCAAATCATCCATAATTTAACTCAAGTACAACACCATACTATCATCTCCTATCATCAGTAAGGAAGTGGGGTCGTGGAAGCATTCAACAGGCTATTGGAATAAGATTGACAAAGGTTTATGTGGTCAACAAAGAAAATTGGAATGAGAGGATAACTATAACACATAAGGCCTATAAGAAAAAATCACAAAACATTTAGCCTCATCTGTGGCAGGGAAGTAATGGTACCTGCAAAATTATTATTCCCAAGCTAATTTTATTTCAGAAGATGCCAAGATGATTGCAGAATAATCAACGTAGGATCAACTTGCATAACTCATGCAATTATAGGAGGACCAATTCTTAGCATGGTATCACAAGGAGGTTGAAAATTCATGATAGAAAGCTTGACATGAGAATCGTATCAGATGTAAGGGATTTGACAAGGGATATTGGTCTTACTTTACAACAACCAATATCACAAGAGCCATGGAAAGATAATGATGCATTGGTTAGGACCCTTAAATGTTGTAGTTAATTGATATTTAGGCATAGTATGATTAACACAACTAGATGGAATGATTTGGGAGGGATGGGTGAGTGGCACTTGCTTGAAACTATTTACTCGGTATTATTTTATGACTTCCATAGATAAGGGAATTGTACCATAGTGTCAGTTTTGTCTTGGTCAATAAGGCTCAATCCCACAAATGAGCCAATAGTCTATGTAACACTAGTGAAATACACTTCCACTTGCAATTCAACCATTTTGTTTAAAGTCCACAAGAGTCAATAAGTTTGGAAAAGTATAATATTTGGTCACTTCT
>ML782046.1:0-25878 GCA_009831015.1 Picea engelmannii
GGTTTGAGACAGTCATCAAGCCCTGATACTCTATTCTTCAACAAGTCTTGGTATCCAAATCATGTGAGAAGTTGGCCTTTCATATCCTGGTATTTATTAATGTATATTTTTCATCACTGGATATGAGTACTTTAGAGATCCTAATACGTAGATGGTTACACTGGAAATATTCATAAACTTGAAGAAGATATTCTTATTTCCAGTAGAATATATTAGTATAGGGAAATAAATAAAAAGTAAAGATAAAAATAAGCTTTGTTGAGAAAACCATCTTGTCTGGCATAGCTTAGCAAGGATCTAGTTAGAAAACCAGGTAGTTGAAGGATCAGATCCTGTCACTGAGAGGGGGGGGTGAATCAGTGACACAATTATTATATCATTTTTTCTTGTATTAATGCAAACAGAATTTTAACACAATATTTTATCGTGGAACCAAAATGGGAAAACCAAAAACTCTTTTCTATTAACTGCAAAATTTTGTTTTACATGTTACATAGAAGGAAGATATTCTTCCTTTTCGATCAACACCAACTCATCAGAATGCACCCACACCCTTTTTCACTAGCACAAAATGGTAGGAGGATACAACCCCATGTTTAGTCAACTATAACTAACAAGGAAGCACCAACTCCCTCTATAGGCACCAACCTGCCCGTGCACCACCCAACCACCCTTATTTTTTGAATCTGGGAAAACTTTTGTAGCAATTATTTACTGCATCTTTCTCTGCTTCTCTGATTAATATATCTTCTGATTCGGACTGTAGAGACATTATATTCTCATCACTCTTCCTCGTTTATATAATCTTCAAAACGGATTGAAAGTGATACATTGTGTCCCTTTGTTTGAACCATCGCACCTCTTCGTTTAACTTAACCATAATCATTGTTTTATCATTTTTATCATGAAGGCTTTTCATAAATTGATCACAGTTATGGATCAATTTCATCATTTTAACTCGATCCCAAATCTCTGCAATTTATTTACAGAAACTGAGTTCTGCAAAGTTTCTACCTTCAAATCATTACATGTCACCGATTGATACAAAACCACATGCTTTATAAACTTTAGCGACGTATTATATTATGCATTTTAAATCTCTTATTCTATATGACCAATGGTAGTGACCAGACACTGGGCCAATCGAGTGCATGTGCACTTATCAATTAAAAGTCATGATTTAATCCCCTGATGAGATGGACGATAGACTAGACATCGGATCGGACGATTTATTTCATGGAACGAGATCAATGGTCAGATTTGATCCTTACACCCATTATTTCACTGCTTAATCTGACGTCTAGGACTTAATCAAGCATTCATATGGATGGCTACCATTTACTTCATGACATCATGCTTTGTATGATTATGACATGTAGTGAGGGTAGTGGAGTGTGACCTGTAGGCAAGGTAGTGGAGTGTGGTGGTGGAGCGTAGAGGTGGTACGGAATAGTGGTTTGGAAGTTTACGCGGAGGGGGGGGTAGGCAGTAAGTGGTAAGGAGTGAGGGGGGTCTGAGTTAACAAGAACATGATATGTTATGAGGGCCCCGCATGGGAAAAACCACCAAATCGGACCCCCCCCACCACCGTTAAAGGAAGAAATATAGGGGGGGTCTTATAATCCCGGTCGACCATAGATCTGAGCACCCAATTATCGGTCGTTGAGATTAGTGTGCCCTTTAACATAAAGTGCCAAAACTGTCATGTCATCACCCTTTGTAATTTTACCCTTTTGTCACCAACCATAGATCTATTTGGCGAGTGACAATCAATGGTCGATGTGGATTTTGAGTGATTTAATTCATCGCCCAATATTTGCATGCGTATCAAAGGTCTTGATCTGATCTAATCATTGACTAGTCCTCCAACGATTCTTTTGAGAATCATCGTGCCATCTCTTCTGATATTTGATCTTCATTATCTCACCATCCTGAGCTTTTATATTTGCATATCATCATACTGTAACTTTGATTTTCATTTGCTAACTCTCCTGAGCTTTTAATCTTTGCATATCATCCAAATTTTTGACATAAACCATTATATGCTAATAGAATACTGTTGATATCAATGACAATTCGTCATACCAACTTATCATCACATCAATGATATTGACTGTTGACATCAATGACACTATATCCAACAATCTCCCCCTTTTTCATTGATGGAAACATTCAAACTTCATACAGAATCTCCCCTTGAGATGTTGCATCTCTCCTCTGAAGTTATTCTCCCCCTTTGACATCAATGGCAAATGGTTTCTTCCCTTATGCTAAAGCTATGTTTGTCTATATACTTCTGACCAGAATTTAAAAACTGATAACTCCTCCTGCAATCATACTTTTCTTGTCATACTGAATTACTCCTTCTGACTTTGATTGTTGTCTCCCCCTGATTCAGTGCCAATTGATGCATTTTTTGTTTCTTTATATTTTTTTTTTTGACTAAGAGATTTAGGTTGGAAGAAGGATTACTCCCAACTTTTTCCTGAGATATTCAAATACATCTCTGCTTAAGGGTTTTCTAAAAATATCTTCCACTTGTTCTTGTGTTGGAACATATTCCAATTTAATGTTCTTATTTTCATCCTAATCTCTTAGATAGTGGTATTTTATGGGAATGTGTTTTGATTTGGAGTGTTGAACAAGATTCTTGGAGAGACTTATCGCACTTGTATTATCACAGTGGATAGTAGTAGGTTCTTTAAATACTATTTTGATGTCTTGTAAGGTTTGTTTCATCCACTCCACTTGTGTGCAACATTCTGTTGTTGCAATATACTCAACTTCAGTGCTAGACAATGAAATTGAGGACCGTTTCTTGCTTATCCAAGCTACCAATTATTCTCTCAAAAATAATTCTCCTCCACTTGTACTTTTCCTGTCATCTACACTACCTGCCCAATCTGCATCTGAATAGGATTTTAAAGTGAATTAATCCTTGCTAGGGTACCACAAACCAAGATCTATGGTTCCTTTCAAATACCTAAAGATTATTTTTACAGCTTGAACATGGTTCTCCTTTGGTTTTGCTTCAAATCTAGCCACCATCCCAACTGCTTGCTTGACATCAGGTCTGGAAGCTATTACATAGAGTAAACTCCCAATAATTGATCTGCAGTGTTTTGGATCTACAACATTGGACTCATCTTCCTTGCTTAGTTTGCATCCAACTGTCATAGGTGTACTAAAAGGTTTGCAATCCTCTAACTGGAATTTCTTGAGAATATATTTAACATACTTAGACTAATGTATAAAGACCCCTCTTCTGGATTGTATTATTTGTAGTCCTAGAAAGAAATTTAGTTCACCAAGCAAAGACAATTCAAATTCTTGTTGCATCCTCCTAGCAAATTCCTTACTCATTTTTACATGCCTCTTTGATTGAGTTGGGCTCAATTTTTGACGAAATTTTTATTTATGTTTGATACAACAATTGTCTTCTTGTGTGCACTCCATCACTCTTATTTCCAATAATCAATTCTTCAGGATGATTATTTTGAGTCATTCTTGAGGGTGTTTTTTGTCTCTTCTTGGGGATTCTTCTCTTATCTCTTCTTCTTGAATATCTTCTTCACCTTCACTAGTATCCATATCATCCTCTTCCATTTCTTCTTTATTCTCTTCTACTTCTTCCACTTGTGTACCAACCGACTCATCATCATCTTCATCTTCACTGTCAAGTATAGTTTCTTGATTTTTTATCCTTATCATGTTTAGATCATCCACCTTGACATATGCACTCTCAAAAATATTGTGTAGTCTAAGATTGTAGCATCTGTATGCTTTATTGTTAGAAGCATATCCAAGAAAAATACCTTCATCAGATATGGCATCAAAGTTTTCGAGATTCTCATCAAACCTTTTGATGTAGCACTTACTTCCAAAGACTCTGAATTATTTTACTGATTTACCTCTTCCAAACCATAGTTCATAAGGAGTCTTATTACTATTAATCCTGAGCTGACCTCTATTCAATATGTATATTGGTGTGCTTACATCTTTCCTCCAATATCCATTGGACAATTTTTCATCATTAAGAATAGTCCTTGCATCCTCCTGAACTGTTCTATTCCTTCTCTCAGCAATCTCATTTTGTTGAGGTGTTCTGGAATAAGACTCCAGAGAATTGTCTTTTTATTCCATGGGTTTCACAGAAGAGATCAAAATATTTTGAAGTGAATTCACCACCATTGTCTGATCTAAGGCATTTAATTTTTGTCTCCTTTTCGTTCTCAACAAGGGTTTTAAAGGATTTGAATTTGTTAAGTGCTTCTGATTTTTCTTTGAGAAAACATATCCAACCCATTCTAGTAAAATCATCAATGAACAACATAAAGTAGGACTCTCCTTGCAAGCTCTTGGTCCTTGTAGGTCCACAAAGGTTAGTGTGAACAAGCTCTAATGGTTTTGAGGTTGAGTATTTGTTTTCTTTGAACCTTATTCTAGTTTTGTTTCCTAGTTGACAGTGTCTACACATAGTATTTTATGGCTTTATGATCTTTGGCAAGTTTCTTACTGCACCAATATTGTTGACTTTCATTAAATTGTCAAATTTAATATGTCCAAACCTTCTATGCCATAGCCAACTTTCATATACTATATCCATATGACATTATTCATTCAATTTTGCATCTAGTATATACACATTTTCAAGAGTTCTAGGAGCAGTACCAACCAGTTTTCCTGTTTCTTCTCTCCTAATCTCACATTTATGGGAATCAAAGATGCAAAAGTGCCCCTGGTCACAGGTTTGGCTGACACTTAATAGGATAGGTTTCAGTTTTTCAACAAGCAACAAATTCTTGGCTTGGTCTTTTCCCAAGATCACAGTGCCTTTCCCAAGTATGTTACCTGAAGCATTGTCACCAAATGTAACTTTACCTTTTTGTTTCTTTAAGTTCAAAAACTTGTCCTTGTTTCCTGTCATATGTTTTGAGCACCCACTTTCAACATACTAGAGATCTTCTTTATCTTGGGATTTTAAGGAAATAAGACATTCCTTCTTTAATGTTTTTTCTTTCTAAAAGACTTTCATTAATCTGCAATTACTAGCCTTATGCCCATAGTTATGACATCTGAAGCATTCTAGGTCCCCTTCTTGTAGAGGTGCAAAAGAGTTAAAGTTTTTGCTTTTGACTTGATTTACTACTTGGTTATATTTATGGTTATAATTCTTAACCCTCAAATTTTTCCTTCTATATGCTCTAAAATTAATAGCTTTGTGTTTGAAATTAGAGCATGCAAAGAAATAACCAAGGAAAATGTAAGGATACTTGTTTTGATAAAACTTCTTTAGTATTGTCTTTTTTCGACAACCGAGAGGGGGTGGTGAATCAGTTGTTATCGTGCTTAAACAATTATTATTATTTTAAACTCTTTACAGAGCACTCGATGACAATCACAATAATGCAAGGAGGTAAGCAATAGAACATTCAACATCAATCACACACATGAAATATATAGAGACAAATATTTCTTGAGGAAACCCATAAAGGGTAAAAACCTCTTCTTCTTGATATGATAAGTAATCTTTATTTTATTTACATTATCATTCTTAAGAGAGCCAACTCATTGTGAGGCTACCACCTCTATTTTGCAAGCTACAACTTGCTGAGAGCACCAATTCTCTAGTTTCTCTAGCATCCACTAGAAGGAAGCACCAACTCCCTAGTTTCTCTAGCACCCACTAGAAGGAAGCACCAACTCCCTAAGTGTTCCAGCACCAACTGGATGGAAGCACCAACTTCCAATCACACAGGCACCAACCTGTATAACAGAGAACAATAGTTCTCCCTTGCACCACCCTACCACCCAGGTTTCTCTGGCTGCAACCAGATGGGAGCTACAGCTCCTTTTGTTCAAGCACCCACTTGAAACTATGAGCAAAACAATCCTCCCTAGCACCTCCCTACCACCCTAGAATATAAAAACTTCATTACTGAAACTTATTACAGTGATACAGTGTTTATCAATCGCTTACCAATCTCATCATTGTTTTGTTGCACTGCTATGCTATTCTTGCATCAGTGTCTTCTTACTCGCATTCTTCTTTGAGATTTGTGTTCTTCTACTATGTATTTGCACATGCACCTAGGATTCCTCTTCCTCTCTCAGATATGCATTATTGTTCTATGTGCTACGCCTCTTCTATGTGTTTTAGTTGTTGCACACAACCTGCTTTTACCCGCATGAATCACTCTCAACCCTATTGTTGTTGACTAGATATCTTCTGAAATGGAAGATCTGTTGACATATGTCCTCTTCAATTGATGACTTTACCTTCTTTCCTTTGTCCATGTGTGCAATCCTTGGTCTCAATGATCAGATGACACGTGTCCCTCCAAACCAATGGACGAGATCGATTTCACGATCCGAGCTCCGTGAGTTTCAATTCTCAAGTTCTCGTTTGCTCCCGAAGCATTTCACCCGGATTCCACAATCCAATGACATGTGTCCCTCTCAGATCAATGGTCTTCATTCACTTCGGGACTTCGGTACTTCGACAATCTCAAACCTTTCTCCTTCGCGTTTTCCCAGAGATGACAATCTAATGACACATGTCCTCTTTAATCCAATGGCTATCCTCCACTTCGGGACTTCAACCTTCAGGACTTCGAGTCTTTGGGTGAGTACTGGTGGTAAAAATCCCGAAGAAAAACTCCTGAAGTGACGTAACTCTTGTGTCACTCGATGACGTGTCACGAGCTGAGAAGTTTCCATGTGTCACTCGGATTTGTGATTTACACATACCTAAAATGTCAAATCAACTTGACACTTGTCATTGTCTGATTGCACCACATGTCCTTACTAACATGGTCTACCACGTGTCCTTGCTGACATGGTATGCCACATGTCCTTGAGGACAATATTTGCTGACGTAGATCTCCCTGATCTAATAGACAATGTTTGATCTCTAGATCCGACGGCTGATGAAACTTCGCATTCTAGGGATTTCAAATCTCAAACTTTTAGGAGCGTAACCTCCTCACATCTCTATATCCGAAGTGAATTTTGTTTTTTTGATCATGATCTTGGATCAATGGCTCGATCTTTCTGTGATGCAACTTTGCTAGCTTATCCTGTCCTTCCACTCGAAATTGATCTGACAGTTGTGATCAAATCGCGACTTCACGTTTCAGGTGTTTGAACGTGAGCCAACCATCACTCTTCCAACTCTCGACTCCCTATTTTCCGAAACTTGCTCCAGATCAACGGCCCACAACCCTCTATGATCTAATGGTCTGGATCTTATCGGGACTTCGCATTTCATGAATTTGTAGGACAACTTACCTTTGACTTCTCCAGCACGCGAGTCAGCAAAATGTTGATCTCTCGCCACGTGTCCTCTGGATCCAATGACCCAGATTATTTCGTGACTTCACATATCATGATTTCCTACAACTCTCACCTTTGAATTCTCCAGTTTACGATTCAGCAAAATACCAATATCTTGCCACATGTCCTATAGATCCAACGGTTTAGATCTCATCGTGATTTCTCATTTCGTTGAATTAGAGGATGGCTCTTGGCCATTATCCTCTTTGCAGTTATACCGGATCCAACTGTTTCTATTCCTTTGCACTCTGATCCGATGGCTGAGGTCTAATATCCTCCTCTACGCGCTCCTCATATCTGGACTCTGATCTGACAGCCATCAGGGATTCTAGATTGGTGATCCAACGACCACTGTCGCTCCTCCTCCTGAGCTTACGCATCCTCCCGACTTGGAAGAATTTCTAAGTGTCAAAGATTTTGCGACCTTTGATCCTTCTGTGAGCCTTGATGTATGGGATCTTGTTTGCATGTCTCATAATGCTATCTCTCATGAGATTTGGCAAAAGTTTCCCTCATCCTTGACGCACACTTGCGCTATGCGTGCAACTCTACGCTATTCCTCATGAGCTTCTCAAGCTTGCTCTTTCGTGTCTTCGTTGTTGTTCTTGCCATGCACACTCTGATATTGCCATCAATGACAAGCCCACTCTGCCTGTAATCATGCCATCGTCATTTTTTTTCTTCCCATCAATGACAAGCATACTCTTCCTGTAAACATGCCAACAATCTCCCCCCTTTCCATTGATGGAAACCCTGAAGAATTGCACTGTTCTACTTAGATCTCCAACTGTAGCATCCAGAAGACACCTTTTCTCCCCCCTTTGACATCAATTTCAAATAAAACATGCTCTCCCTGAGCTATTGCAGTACTTTGTTGGAGGTATCAGATATTCAACCAATACATACTCCCCCTGACAGGATGGACCCTCTTATTTGATTTATGTAGAGTATTTTTATCTAACTCACAGTCTTCTCCTTCTGATTCTTGGACCTGTGCATCTTCAGATTCAACTGTGTCCTTTGTAGTAGACTCAATATTTCTCACCTATATTACTGGTACTCCTTCGTCAACCTTTTCTTTTCATAACTGAATGACTCCCCTTGTCACTCTTCTTTGATCTTCTATTATATAAATTTCATTTCTCTTCCATGATGCCTACAATCCAAGACTTTTATGACCATATGCATCACAAGAAAAAACCATTACAAACACTCTCATACCTGCTTTCCCTTTTTACAAATGAAGGACATGTGTTAGACTTCTTAGGAGTGCTAATTTCTTCCTTGTTGTATCCAAGACCGGATTTGTCATTGGGTGATCTCTGACTATCCAAGATCTCATCCATGGATGGAGTTGTTCAGTAACTTGATTTGGGTGTTTGACTTCTCAATATTCACAACTTATGCTTTTGTCTTATGACATGATTCTTATTCTACTTCTTATTTTATTGCATGGGAGGATTCAATATCAACATCATTATCTGTCCTTATGCCTTTAGCCACCACTTGTCCTGAGTTTACATTTTTCACCTTACAATATTTGGACATGAACACCTCTTCACGGCCTCTGTCACACATTTGACTTGTACTAAGAAAATTATGTTTCAGACCATATACAAGCAAAACATCCTAAAAATTTCCTTTGACATTACTCAAACTCACCATCCCTTTACCCTTGATTTTACTTGGTTCATCATTTTCAAAGATCACATTTCCTTTTTCTCTTTTACTTATAGGAAGAATCTTATCCTTGTCTCTAGTCATGTGCTTGGAACAGTCACTGTCTATATTCCAAGGGTCCTTTTTTTTTTGAGTTGAAAGTATTAGACCACATTTTTCACTATCTTTCTTTTTCCATGTGTTGGCCTTTCTAGCTAAGAGATTAATCCTTGGATCTACTTTGTAATTCTTCAGATGGAAGTTTGCAGCTTTGTGGACAAAGTTATGATAGTTATAACATTCAATCTCATTGTTCAATAGGTCAAAGTGATTGTTGAAGCATTGTCTACTCATCCACTGTTTATTATTTCTTGACCTCCTCAATTGCATGTCTCTAAACTTAATTTGACAATTTGCAACCTGTCGTTGTTTGTTATTTGGTTGTCTCATTCTCTGTTGCGACATATATTTATTCCTTGGGTCTATTTATTGCTCATGTCTAAATCTTAAGGAACAATTTACAACTTTGTGGCCAAAGTTAGAACAATAGAAACAATATCCATAGAAAAAATCTTTGTACCTAGAAAATGGTTGTCTTCTTTGAGTGGGCCGATTTCTTCCATGCTAATGATTTCCTTGAGCAGAGAGTGTATTATTTATTTGTTCTACAGATTCAGTTCTAACACCTTTTTCTTTACTCCTCCTGGGAGGTTGATTACCTTCTTTTGTTTCTCCATGTTTGTTGTTGTCATTGGTTGTAGATTTGACAAAATTGATGAGTTCTTTGTTGCTTGGCTAACCACTACTTGAGCCCTCTTCATAACCCAAACCAGTTTTCAACTTTGGATTCCTTTGCTGATTCGGAATGGTGGCTAATCCTTCTGAGGCTTTGATACTTGACAGATTTTGATGATACAAGGCTTGAAACTTCTCCAACTCTTTCCTAGTTTTCACTACTTCTTCTTCCAAAGCTTCACATCTTGCCTTCTTTTCTGATAATTGTTGTTTCATAATGTCTTCGATTTTCTTTTCCTCTGCTAATTCCACTTATAGCAGGGCAAAGTCTTCATCAGGTTTTTTATGCCTTTCTTGAACTGTATCAACAATTGTTTTTTTCTTTCTCTTCTTAAGTCTCAGTCTATCAATCTCTTTCAAAGCGTTGATCAGCGCTCCTTCCAATTCAACCACAGTTTCTTCATCATTAGCATCACTTCCTATGATTTTATTATCATAATCCTCTTTGTCCATAAGCATGAAGTCATTTACCTTATCTTCATTGGAAGAGCCAGTATCTGTGTCTTCTGAAGAGTCATCATTGTTTACACATAAACTTTTCTTTTTACCAAATCTCTTGGGTTTGTACTTCTCTTCTCCTTCAGAGTTCTAGTCCTTTTACTTGTGTGGACACTTAGATGCAAAGTGACCTATCTTTCCATAGTTAAAACATTTGAAGGGGAAATTGCCTTGGTACTTGCCTGATCCTTTCTTTAGTCTTCTCACAAATTTTTCTTCAATTTCATCAGCCTCAGAATCCTCATTCTTGTCTAGATTTATCTTTACTAATCCTCATTTCATAAGCAGTTAGAGTTCCTAGGAGTTGATCAATAGAAAGAGTCTTAAGATCATTTAGTTCTTATATTGCAGAAACGTTTGGATCGAATCTATCAAGTAGAGATATTAAGATCTTCTGAACTAGTAATACGTCTTCAATCTTCTCACCAAGACCTTTCATGGCATTCACAAGCTCCTCAACTCTTAAGAAAAATTTATTAATTGTCTCATCTTCATTCATCTTTAGTTGTTCAAACTGTAATATGTAGGTTTGAAGCTTGGCATCCTTTACCTTCTCATTACCTTCATAGCTGCTAATGAGTTTGTCCCACATTGCTTTGGCAGTTTCTAAGTGCATAACTTTTACAAATTCTTCTTCTGCAAGCCCACTCAGAATAGCATTCATAGCCTTAGCATTGAAGCTGAATTCTAGCTTGTCATCCTTGGAAGCTAATACAATCGGCTTTACATAACCAGTCTCTACCACATCCCATACATCTGCACCTAAAGCCATTATGTAGGTTCTCATCCTAACTTTCCAGAAGCCAAAGTTTGTTCCATTGAACAGGGGGACCTTATTGGGTTAAGTTCCTCCATGGCTAGTCATGTTTAAGCTCTAGGATATACCCTTAAATAAATGGAACTCACTTTGATACCAATTGTTATACAACTAAGAGGGGTGGGTGAATCAATTGTTACCGTGCTTAAACAACTATGCTTATTTTAAACTCTTTATAGAGCACTCAATGAAAATCACAATAATCCAGGGAGGTAAGCAATAGAACATTCAACATCAATCACACACATGAAATATATAGAGACATATATTTCCTGAGGAAACCCATAAAGGGTAAAACCCTCCTCTTCTTGATATGATAAGTAATCTTTATTTTCTGTACATTATCATTCTTATGAGCACCAACTCATTGTGAGGCTACCACCTCTGTTTTGCAAGATGCAACTTGCTGAGAGTACCAACTCTCTAGTTTCTCTAGCACCCACTAAAAGGAAGCACCAACTCCCTAGTTTCTCTAGCACCCACTAGAAGGAAGCACCAACTCCCTAAGTGTTCTAGCACCAATTGGTTGGAAGCACCAACTTCCAGTCACACAGGCACCGACTTGTATAAGAGAGAACAATAGTTCTCCCTTACACCACCCTGCCACCCTGGTTTCTCTGGCTACAACCAGATGGGAGCTACAAAACCCTATGTTCAAGCACCCACTTGAAACTCTGAGGACAACAGTCCTCCCTAGCACCTCCCTACCACCCTGGAATATAAAAACTTCGTTACTGAAACTTATTATAGTGATACAGTGTTTATCAATTGCTTACCAGTGTCATCATTATTTTATTGCACTGTTATGTTATGCATGCATCAGTGTCTTCCTAAACGCATTCTTCTTTGAGATTTTTGTTCTTCTACTCTGTCTCTACACGCACACCTTGGCTTCCTCTTCCTCTCTCAGATATGCATTATTTTTCTATGCACTACAACTCTTCTGTGTGTTTCAGCTGCTGCACATAGCCTGTTTTTACCTGCATGAATCACTCTCAAACCTATTGTTGTTGTCTGGATATCTTCCAGAATGGAAGATCTACTGACATATATCCTCTTCAATCAATGGATCTTCCTTCTTTCCTTTTTCCATGCACAATCCTTGGTCTTGGCGATCATATGACATGTGTCCCTCCAAACCAACGGACGAGATCGATTTCGCGCTCCGGGCTCCGGGAGTTTCAATTCTCAAGTTCTTGTTTTATCCCAGAGAATTTCACCCAAAGTCCATGATCCAACAATGCGTGTCCCTCTCGAATCAATGATCCTCATTCACTTTGGGACTTCGGCACTTTGACAATCTCAAACTTTTCTCCTTTGTGTTTTCCCAGAAATGACAATCTACTGACATGTGTCCTCTTTAATCCAATGGATATCATCCACTCTGGGACTTCGACCTTCAGAAATTCGAGTCTTTGGGCGAGTACTGGTGGTTAAAATCCTGAAGAAAAACTCTCGGAGTGACGTAACCCTTGCATCACTCAATGACGTGTCACGAGCCAGGCAATTTCCACGTGTCACTCAAATTTGTGATTTACATATACCTGAAATGTTGAATCAACTTGACACGTGTCATTGTTTGATTATACCACGTGTCCTTTCTAACTTGGTCTGCCACATGTCCTTGCTAATGTGGTGTGTTGACATGGTCTGCCACATGTCCTTGAGGACGATATTTTTCGACGTAGATCTCCCTAATCTAATAGTCAATTTCTAATCTCCAAATCTGATAGCTGACGGAACTTCGCATTCCGGGGATTTCAAATCTCAAACTTTCAGGAGCGTAACCTCCTCGCATCTCTATATCTAAAGTGAATGTTGTTTTTTTGATCAGGATCTTGGATCGACGACTTGATATTTCTACAATGCAACTTTTCTAGCTTATCCTTTCCTTCCACTCGAAATTGATTCGACGGTTGTGATCAAATCGTGACTTTGCATTTCGGGTGTTTGAACGTGAGCCAACCATGAATCTTCCAACTCCTGATTCCCAATTTTCTGAAACTTTATCTAGATCAATGGCCCACATCCCTCTATGATCCAATGGTCTAGATCTTATCGAGACTTCGCGTTTTTCGAATTTGGAGGAAAACTCACCTTTGACTTCTCCAGCTCACGAGTCATCGAAATGATGATCTCTCGCCACATGTCCTCTAGATCCAATGACCCGGATCATTTCATAACTTTGTATATAGTGAGTTCCTACAACTCTCACCTTTGGCTTCTCCAATTTGTGAGTCATCAAAATTTCGATCTCTTCCCATGTGTCCTCTGGATCCAACGTTTCAGATCTCATCATGATTTTGCATTTCACTGAATTGGAGGATGGCTCTTGGCCATTATCCTCTTCACAGTTATACTGGATCCAATAGTTTCTATTCCTTCGCGCTCCGATCCGGCGGCTGAGGTCTAATCTCCTCCTTTGTGCGCTCCTCCTGTCTGGACCCTGATATGATGACCATCGGGTATTCAGGATTGGTGATCCAATGACCACTGTCGCTCCTCCTCGTTAGCTTACGCATCCTTTCGACTTGGAAGAATTTCTAAGTGTCAAAGGTTTTGCGACCTTTGATCCTTCTATGAGCCTTGATGTATGGGATCTCGTCTACGCATCCCATAATTCTATCTCTCCTAAGCTTTGGCAAAAATTTCCCTCGAACTTGGCGCACACTTACGCTATGCATGCAACTCTGCGTTATTCCTCCTAAGCTTCTCGAGCTTTCTCTTTTGTGTCTTCGTTTTTGTTCTTTCCATGCACACTTTGATCTTGCCATCAATGACAAGCACACTCTGCCTGTAATCATGTCATCGCCATTGTTGTTCTTGCCATCAATGACAAGCATACTCTTCCTGTAAACATGGCAACATTTTTATCTTCCTTCTTGATGGCTGGAAGTGGTCCTTTGGAGTTATGATCATTACTTGTCTTGTATTCATTTTTTTTCTTGAATGTACTGAGGAGAGTATCTGCATAAGATTTTGAGTTAACTCGGATTTCTTCTTGAGAATAGCCTATTCCATTTTTATTACCTGAATCCTTTTGTGTGGTAATAATCTTATCTAATATTTTAGAGCTATTTTCATATTTTGTTTGAATGAGTTTTGCATCAAGTTCTTTTCTCGGGTGAACTATTTCTACCTACATTCTTTCACAGGTTATTTGTTTCTCTTTAAGAGAATTTTCCATACTTTCTTCGATCCTATTTTCTTCTAGGATTTGGTTTTTTAGGTTTCTCATGAGTTTCTCCATCTCCTTTTCTTTATGTTCATGTTTTTCCTTTTGTTTAACTACAAAAATTTTCAGTTGTCTATATCTGGTTTTGTATTTTCTTAATTCATCCAAGGCACTGAGAAGTTCTTCTTCCATATTAACTTTTGCTTCATCTTCTGACTCTTTCTCATGTTTAATTTCCTCTGTCTCATTAGAATCTTCAATACCTAGAAAAATGACTTCATCATCATCAGATTCATCACTGTCACTGGACTCTGATGAACTGTTGTTTTCTTCTTTTGAGTAGAAATTTTGTTTCCCTTTGTAAAAAAAAATCTTGTAGTTGGGTTTTTCCTTCTTCTTGTATTGTGTAGTTTTCTTTTCTTCATCTTCAAGTTCCTCCTTGGGATAGGGACACTTGGCTACAAAATGGCCAACCTTGCCACAGTTAAAGCATTTGAAAGGCAACTTTCCTTTGTACTTCCCTTCTCCTTTTTGAAGTTTTCTAATAAAATTAGCTTCTTCCACATCAGATTCTTCATGATGGTTGGATTGAGGTTTTTTCTTCTGACCTTTTGTTTTCTTGATCACCTTGAAGGTTGCCTCTCCTTGTGGGATGTTCTCATGACATAATCTTAACTCATAGGCTGTGAGGATTCCATACAATTCATCCATGGTGATTTTATCTAGATTTTCCCAATCTTCAAGAGCGGACACTTTAGGATTGTATAGAATAGGTAGTGTTCTTAGTACTTTTTCAACTAGCTCATTGGCTGGCACTTCTACTCCCAATCCTATGATTGCATTAACAATATTGTTAACTCTTTCAAAGTACTCTAAGATATTCTCTTCATCCTTCATTTTCATACCTTCATATTGTACTCTGAGAGTCTGGAGTTTGGCCCTCTTTACTTTGGAATCTCCTGCATATATGGTTTCCAATTTATCCCAGAGTTGTTTTGCATTATTACAGTTTAGTACCTTAGCAAGGATTTTCTTACTCAGTCCATCTTGTAGTGTGTTTAAAGCCTTTGCATGTTCCCAAAAAAATTTCTTATCTTCTGCTTCTATGGGAGTGGATTTTGGAACATCATATCCCTTTTCCACTAATGTCCATACTTCCATTCCAATGGACATCAGATAGTTTTTCCTTCTAACACTCCAAAAGACATAGTCTTCACCATTAAATAGGGGGATTTTTTATGACATCTTCAACTATTGATCCATTCTAATGTATATTCCTCTTCAAGTGATTTAAACCTTTTGTGAAGAGACTTTTTCTGATACCAATTGAAGGATCAGATCCTATCACTGAGAGGGGGGGTGAATCAGCGACACAATTATTATATAAATTTTTCTTTTATTAATGCAAATAGAATTTTAACACAATATTTTATTGTGGAACCCAAATGGGAAAACCACAAGCTCTTTTCTATTAACTGCAAAATTTTGTTTTACATGTTACATAGAAGGAAGATATTCTTCTTATTTGATCAGCACCAACTAATCAGGATGCACCCACACCCTTGTTCACCAGCACCAACTAGTAGGAGGCTACGACCCCTTGTTTACTCAGCTACAACTAACAAGGAAGCACCAACTCCCTCTGCAAGCACCAACCTGCCCGTGCACCACCCAACCACCCTTCTTTTCTGAATCTGGGGAAACTTCTATAGAAAGTCTATACTGCATCTTTCTTTGCTTCTCTAATTAATATATCTTCTTATTCGAACTACAGAGACACTATATTATCATCACTCTTCCTTGTTTATATAATCTTCAAAACGGTGTGAGAGTGATACACTGTGTCCCTTTGTTTGGACCATCTCTCCTCTTCGTTTAAATTAACAATAATCATTGTTTTATCATTTTTACCTTAAAGGATTTTCATAAATTGATCACAGTTATGGATCAATTTCATCCTTTTAACTCGATCTCGAATCTCTGCAATTTATTTACAAAAACCGAGTTCTGCAGAGGCGCTACCTTCAAATCATTACATGTGACCGATTGATACAAAACCACGGGCTTTATCAACTTTAGTGATGTATTATATTATGCCTTTTAAATCTCTTATTCTATATGACCAATCGAAGTGACTAGACACTAGGCTAATTGAGTGCTTGTGCACTTATCAATTAACGATCACGATTTAATCCCCTGATGAGATGGACGACAGTCTGGAAATCAGATCAGACAATTTATTTCATGGAACCAAATTAATGGTCAGATTTGATCCTTACACCCATCCTTTCACTGCTTAATTCGATGACTAGGACTTAATCAAGAATTGAGATGGATGGCTACCATTTACTTCATGACATCGTGCTTTGTGTGATTGTGACATGTAGTCAGGGTAGTGGAGTGTGACGTGTAGGCAGGGTAGTGAAATGTGGTGATGGAGCATGGAGGTGGTATGGAATAGTGGTTTGGTGGTTTACTCGGAGGGGGCCTAGGCGGTAAGTGTTAAGGAGTGAGAGGGGTCTGAGTTAATAGGTAGGTGACACATTATGAGGGCCCCGCATAGGAAAATCCACCAACTCGGACCCCCCCCCATCCTTAAAGGAAGAAAGGTTAGGGGGTCTGATATTCCCTGTCGACCGTAGATCTAAGCACCCAATTATTAGCCATTGAGACTAGCACACCCTTTAACATAAAGCGCCAAAACTGTCATGTCATGGCCCTTTGTAATTTCACCCTTTTGTCACCAACCATAGATCTATTTGGCAAGTGACCATCGACGGTTGATGTGTATAGTTATTTAATTTGTCACCCAAGCTCTATGTGTGTATCAACGGTCTTAATCTAATCTGATTGTTGAATAGTCCTCCAACGATTCTTCTGAGATTCATCGTGCCATCTCTTCTAAGCTTTGATCTTCATTCTCTCACCCTCCTGAACTTTTATCTCTGCATACCGTCATACTGTAACTTTGATTTTCATTTGCTAACTCTCCTAAGATTTTAATCTTTGCATATCGTCCAACTATTTGACATCAACCATTATATGCTAACAGAATACTGTTGATATCAATGATAATTCGTCATACCAACTTATCATCACATTAATGATATCGACTATTGACATAAATGACAATATATTAATGACACTATATCCAACAGTAGTTGGATGGCTAAATTTCCAATAAAGTATGTTAATCGTGTTAATTTTATTTTTGCAAGATCATATTGGTTTTGTGCTCAGCTGGATGATGGGAGATTCATTCAGTCTCTCCTTCCAGCAAGTTTTCAACCCATCAACTTCATCATATCTTCTGGGTTTGAAACTCAAGACATTTATATGGTACCCCGGAGCCTGCATGCCTCAATGTTAGGTATCCTTGGAATCCACTAAGGAAAGACATAAATGTTTCTTGGTGTATGATTTCTACAGTCATTTGACTCCAGCAAATCTACGCATTCCTAAAATAATGTGCCTAGTGCCTTGATTCCCATTGACATAAAAGGTTACATATCTCTCATTGGTTAATTACCCTCCTCAATGGTCAATAATCCAATGATTCTTGTCGTGTTCGACTTCAATGCCTATAATCACATGGGAAACATTGCACAAGGAAGAACGTGGATGAAGACCTTGCAGATCATTAACAATTACAGGAATCTTGAAAACCTTTAATCATGGACAGTTCAACATGCATATGTTTAATTTCTGTACAAAAGTAGTTCAACAATATATTCATATTTGTTCAAATATTCAATTATTATTAGCATGGTTCAACAACATCAGTCCTGGCAGTAATTCCACAATGTTACAGGAACTCCATAGTAAATACACAAAGGTGATAGGGAAGTCTTTAGGTGACAATTTTCAATTTTATAAACCAGGATGACAACAAATAGAGTATTTTTGGTATTTCGGTGTCTTCAAGTCATTCAACAATTTTTTTATTCCAGACCAAATTTGATCAATTTAGAGAGCTCAAGCATTCATCTCCACTGGGATGATTACTTGATTTTCAAATTTAGTTTTTGTAACATAACATCAACATCAGTGTCACATAAAGTTTATACGTAACATAAGGTAAGAATCTTTTTCTACTCCTTCTAATTCATTGGATGCAAAGGAAATTTATAATTATAAAAACAACATTTTTATATCTTGTATTCTTTTTATTACACAATAACCTTTCATTATCCTTTAATCATATCATGGTTATCATATAGTTTATCCGATCCAACCCAATTCTTTTCACAATTCTACCCATCCCTACCATCAGAATTATTCATTTACTCATTTTTCATTCCCTTATAACACCATACTTACCCACCTTTCAATATAACTAACATGATTTCATATCACAATTGATTGATGTGGTTATGAACTCATTTGAATCACTGCAAGGATTTGAGATGAATTTGTCTTAACATCATGACTATCATCTTGTGACCATTTGCACTCATACTCTCGTTTCAACTGATTAATGAAGAGGTGTTGAATAATAGCACCATATCTCTGCTCCATTAAGAACTTTGTGAAAATTTATAGTGAATCAGAGGAATGATTAGCATGAAACAACATCTATGGAGGAGCTAGAAAGAATTCTTGAATATAATGTTTGTAAATCTATGTTAGTAGTTACATGATGGAATATTGCCTTTGTTAAATTCCAGGAATGTGATGATTAGGTCACTCTTCAGTTTGCACGGTGTTTTGATGGAAGCATGGCATGCATTGGGGATGTTGTAATGGTGGTAAATGATAAATATATATCCAGAGCCATTGGATTATCCCTTGAAGGGGGGAAATGGTTTAAAAATAAACCTATTGAGAAACAGTTGTGCGCTTAATTTCTTAAGCTTGAGCATCAGAATGTCGACTGGGAAAAGGGGGTGCCTCGCTCCTACATCAGATATGAATGGAAAAACCTTATGTTTGTTCTCCAAAAATACGTAGTGTGTGAGGGAAGTTATGCAATAACATTTCTATATCACATACGATTGTTACTTCATTTTTCCCTAGATCAGAAGTTGACTTTCCTTATTTCCCATGAAAATTTTACGAAATATGTCTCAAGGAATGCAGAAAAATTCTACAAACCCTCATAACATTATTTATCATTATGGGCTCATAAAAATTTTAATTGAGGATGAATTAAAACTTAGAAATGATAGTTGGTACAGTTTCCTACTTCATAATGTGTTTATTTCAGTAGTTGGAATTCATCAAGAAGCATGTCGAGAAAAGAAGAGCATCCACAGTCCTGATGCAGAAATTTCAAAATGGGTTGTTAAGGAAAGTAAAGAAGGGGGTTTCTTTTCTTCATATCTAAAAAGGTCACGAAAGCGGAAATCCAATGATTTCACTCCAATAGTAGAAACCACGATGGCACAAAATCCAATAGTTAATCGAAGGATCACACAAAGTATGGAAAAGGTAAATCAACTACACAATGTAATTCAACAGTCTTGTTCAAAAGAAATACCAGACATTTATATATTTAGAGTAGGATCAGCACTAAACTAGGGAATCATTTAATATTCCAGATGTTTCCATCATAGTGAAGGATAGATCTCCTGAATTCAAGAGATTTATCTCCTCAAAGATAAATAATGTTGAATTTTCCTCTCAATATGAATTGGAACCTTCTACATTTGAAATGCATGATGTGCATCCATCACCATCAACAACTATTAAGAAAGAGTCTTCCAGTTCAGCTCTTCATTTTGCATTGAAGAAGAAGAAGAATATAATTAAAAGAATGAAACAAGAAATTCAAGACTATATTTTCCTAGACAAGCATGTCAAAGAATATAATGACTGATTGAAAACATACAACTCTAAGCTTCAATGCAAGAATGATAAATTGGTCAATAAAAATATGAAATTACAAAAGTTGGCTAAGAAATGGTATAAGGAAGCTAGGAAAAAGATTGTCCATAAACGAGTCTTGAAGAGGAGACTTAGAGGAAATGGAAAAATAGTGCATGGAGGCTTGAACATTTTGGTAAATGCTATAGGACTTTGATTGAAGGTTGTAGCCCATCAATTTTGTCTAATTTTTTGGCATACTATCAGAAATCTTCATTGCACGAGGACATGCAAAATAGTCAGTGTGGGGAAGAGGTTGGGATGTTGTTTTGACATATTTTTCATCATCAATTGACCTCCTTTTTTATCCATTTCTCTCGTTCCTGCACCTAATCTCTATGTTTATGTAACACCATGTTTCCCCCAGTTTGTAAATATAACTATATTAGCCAAGAAACTATGGCAAAATCAAAGGTGTGAATGTTTGATTTGATGGACCTTTGTATAAAAGTTCGATGAATGTAAATTATGTTATTTTAATAGAAAATGGATACATGTTGCATGACTACTGGAAAGGGGACATGATCAGAGAGACCACAAATGCTATGAAAGAGATGGTGGAGGGGACTAGGAATGGTTGCGTTAACCTCCACTGAACTAGTACCTTGATGGATTTAATTTCTCAGGATCAAAACAACCCTCTGACCCAGGAATGAATTACAGTCAAGATGGTAGGTGGGAAGGCCTCCTCAAGAGTTAATGAGGGGATGGAGCAGACCGCCCATCTATAAGGCTTCCAGAACTGACCATGGACTGGGAATTCGGGCCACACGCAATCTTGCTAGAAAAGGTAGGAAAGGAAAGTGTGGGGGTCAGAGAGGAAAAATATGTGAAGAGTGCAAAGAAGAGAGACAGAACTCTCGGATTTGAGGAAGAACTATGAAAAGAGTGGGTTCTGATCACAAGAAATAGAGACGGATTTGGGAGAAGGAGAGTAATCTTTGTCCCTATCTATTTATGTGTCGTAAGAAGATATTCAATTGGAAATCATCGTGGTCTAGCTCGGGGGTGGCTAGTGGTAAATCCATTAGGAGTGACTGATCCTATGGTTGGGTGGAAACGGGCACCCCTTCCAGCAGTCGCTTCACGTTATCTAGTTTTGATAAGTGTTTCCATACTTTATTCTTTTGAATTGGGAATTAATATTTGCATGCATGTATTTACTTATCTGTAAATGGTTCTGCATTGAAAAGGTTAAATTATGTATATACGTTGGTTTCCTTGAGGAATCATACTTCTTCTTTTCCTATATGCTCCAGTTTAACTCTCGAAGGTGTTTTCCCCAGGGAGCTACCTCACAACTCTGAAATCGGAGCAATCCTCTTAGCACTACTATTGTTTCGGTAACCTCACAAGTTTACACCGCCTAGTTTCAGAATTTAAGGTTCTGCGAACTAGGAAGGCATTTCCTTCAAACCAGTAGCTTGAGAGACCTTTAAATCGTGCCCATGGCCTTAAATAAAACCTATATAAGAGTAGATCTCACATCCCAAGAGTCATCTGAAGGCCCATGTGACCTAGGTATAGGAACCATGCGCTAAGCCCGAAAGGAGCTAGTTCAAAATGGTTTCGGAGTTTCGGGATTTCGACGTATGGAATGTCAAACTTCATGATAGTAACAAGAGACATAAATGAATCAAGAACCTAACTGAGGAGATGAATGCAAACCGTTCATCAGGAGGAAAACCTATCTCATTCGTCGGAATGACTCAAAGACCCACTAGAGTTAACAAATCAAACATCAGCCGCTCGATTAGATCGATGGTTTGAAATCATTGCAAAGAGCGAAGGTGAAATTAGCAGACATGCTAGTTCACGGCCCATAATCAACCAACGTCATTGATCTCATTGGAGATCGAATATAAATGACCAAAATTAGAAAGAGTCAGGTAAGAAACTCCTAAATTGCGGAGATTGAGCCCCACAATCGTTGTGAACCGTCGATCTATGAATGGAGATTGATGGTGGGGAATCATTGCGGAGTGTTGAGGTGAAATTAGTGGATGTGATAGTTCACGACCTACAATTCACCAATTTTGTTGATCTCGTTGGGATGGAGGATCAATGACCATGATCAGACCGAGTTGGGTGAGTATGTTTCTGATTACAGAGATTGAGCTCTCAGATAAAGAGTGAGCACGTTGGGGCCCCGCAATCAATGTGAAATTTCGATCGGTGAACAAATTGGTATTGGTCGGATCATGACCGTGAAAAACTGAGGGAGGATGAAAGACGATCAGACCGAAGTGACGAGGGCATGTGTCGCCCCTCACCCAGCTATGTGTCATCCCCTGTCACATGCATACCTCACCCACGTGGTTAGTGAAATGACTGGGATTCTGGGAATATGGTACTTCGAGACTCCGGAGGATTCGAGGTGCTTCGAAAATTCCCAAAGTGTCGAAGTGTCAAAGTAGATCTTGGTCATTAGCACAGGAAGGTGCGTGGTAGTATATTCATTGACTCAAGAGAATAACACTATGGAGGAATGCGAGAAGTGAAGTTCTGAAGTGTCAAAGTCCATCGGAACTGTCCGTCGGGAGGGGGATGTGTGGCGCTCGATATGTAACTCTGGGTACAGAGTACTTCAAAGGAAAAAGGCGTTGGAATGTTTGAAAATATTGAACGTCGAAGTATCGAAGTGGACCATAGTTTTCTATCACAAAGGGACGCATGGCACTCGATATGTAACTCTGGGTACAAAGTACTTCGAAGGAAAAAGGCGTTGGAATGTTTGAAACTCCCGAACGTCGAAGTCCCGAAGCAGACCACAGTCGTCGATCATGAAGGGACACATGGCGCTCAATATGTAACTCTGGGTATGTATTACTTCAGAGGAAAAAGGCATTGGAATGTTTCAAACTCCAAAACGTCGAAGTCTTGAAGTGGACCATAGTCGTCGATCGCGAAGGGACGTGTGTCGCTCGATCTATAACTCCGAGTACGGAGTAATTCGGAGGAAAAAGGCATTGGAATGTTTGAAACTCCCAAACGTCGAATTCCCAAAGTGGACCACATTCGTCGATCCCAAAGGGACGCGTGGCGCTCGATCTGTAGCTCTAGGTATGGATTACTTCGGAGGAAAAGGGTGTTGGAATGTTTGAAATTCCCGAACGTCGAAGTCCCAAAGTGGACCATAGTCTTTGATTACGAGGGATGTGTGGTGCTCGATCTATAACTCTAGGTATGGATTAATTCAGGGAGAAAATGTTTTGGAACGTTCGAACCTCCTGAACGTCGAATTCCCAAAGTGAATCAGGACCGTTGAAATCCCCGAGGACGCGTGACGTCAGATTGTGAACTTCGGAGATCTGCCACTCCGGAGGATTCGCGTGGTGGTTTTATTGGTGTTTGTTTCCTTGGCATTTGGTCATAGCCCGAGGTCACATATAAGTATAGAGGGATGGAATAACCCAAAGAACTTGGGAGAGGATATCTACCCGCTCTGAGATCAGTTCAGAGCATGGAAATCATGGCTGAAAAACTCTGGAAGAGAAGAATGGAATAGAGACCCCGAATGAGGGTATAATTTTTCTTAAGAAGAACGAAATTTGTACGCCCCACCATGGGTGTGTTACATTTTATTACTACATCATCTACATTAGTGAAGCCAATATACCCAACATGCATAATAAGATAAATTGTTGTTAATCTATGTAATCTCCTTTGTTTTTGATGATTTGGAAAGGTTTTATATTGATCTTGCTAATTATGGATGTCGTTAAGTTCAGTTCTTGTGACAGTTGAAGACTTCTTGTTGACCTAATTCAATTCTTGCTACCATAGTTTAGATCTGGTTCACACAATCAATGGTTCTCATACTTCCACGTGTCTTGACACAATTTGGTATATGGGTTTTGAATATCAAAGGGTCTATATGTTTGTGTAGTGTTTTGTTTGTGCCCAACTTGAATCCAGGAAGCTAAGGTTGTTGGTCAAGAGATTTGGGTCAACCTTCCCTCATGCGCATACAATTAGCAATAAATCAAGAAATCTTGGTTCAATGGATCGTATCCGTAGATGTTATGTGTCATATAAAGAAGATGAGATACTTGTTCATCTTTTTATTCTCATCCAAACACGATTTGTAGGGACATATTTGATATACTATGTTTTTCTAATTTAGTGATATGTTCTCAAAGTCAGGGATGCGCGCTTGTTTTGGAATGATATGTGTATCCATTTGTTATAAGATGTATCCATGAGATGGCAGTATATAGTTAGAAATAAATGGAGCATGGTGAATTGGCTTTTGGTTGGCTTCCTTGTAGTTTCTGCTAAAGCACAACTTTGTGATAATGATATGACTGTAATATCAACTTATTGCAGAATGAATAGAAAGACAATTTCCATATTTTGATTGTGTAAATAGTAGTCAATTAAAAGTGGTTTATTTTTGTATTTATGAATTTGATATAAACTTTTAGTATGTGAGTTTTCTCACAGTGTATATCAAAAGTGGTAGGATACCCATGTGTTCATATGCACTGTGTTCCTTTATCAATTTTAGTTAGCTAGATATAGATTTAATTATTGCATTTTATTGTACAGTTTTATGATTCTGAGTTACTGGTTGTTTGAGAACAAGTCTATTAAATCAAAAACTAGATTGGAAAAAAATCATTGTGAAGTAAGTGATTTCAAATCACGAGGATTACTTTCACATATGGTTTTGTCGAGCAGCAATGAAAATTGTTTACAATTTGATAACTTATTCTCAGGGGTCATTTCATTTCCAATATGTGTGTGTTCATTTCCAGCATTTGTCATAGATTAACAAACTCTTTCAAAGACACTCAAGAAGGCTAATTTGGATATTGAAAATGTAGTGTCCATGCAACAAATGATTATAGATCATGATGGATTGATGTCACCTGAAGCTAGACTGAGCCCCAATCATTCCAATGTCAACATGTAGGAGATTAATCATGAAGAATTTTTAGTTGTTTTGCAATTAGATTCATCATAGGTTAGATAACTAGCTTTGATCATGCACATATTGTGCATGCATCTCACAAGTTTACTTACCTGAATTGATAATAAATGTTGAGGATCCTAGACTACTAGCAGCATCAAAACATGTTGATTAAGGTCGGTTGTCATTGATGTCAACCCTTGAAGAAAGCCCCGTAGCACAAAGGTTTAGGTAATGGACCCAATATTGTTTGATGTAAATATGAATCATTATTTTTTTGTCATGGTTTATAATAAGTAAATATGGATGAACTCCAAAGTGGTCCCCTTATGGTGAAATCCCTCACGAGAAGACGCTTTGTGGAGTAAGAGAACCCATGCTTAATTGTGGAATAATGAGATGAAGGAAAGTGAATTTGTCAGGTAAAATATCCTAGATGGATAGTGCTTGTCATGCCATTTCCGGTGGTATGTGGAACGTCACATAATTCCTCATGGTTAGAGAGTTATGGCCATGAGAAGTTGGAGACCCCAGGTTTGGGTAATGGACCCAAGTTTGTTTCATGGGTAACGGTATGAGTTATGATATATTTTCAGATAATACTATTCTATATGGATAGTACATGTCATGCAATTTCTGGTGGTATGTAGAATGTCACATAACTCCTCATGGTTTAAGAGTTATGGCCTTACGAAGTTGGAGGATCCTCATATGTCATCTAGAAGCCCCAAAAGGTCAAAGTAGTCAAAGTGGTTTAAGAGATTTTAAAAGGTAAATAATAAAGTGAAGTGATGAGTGTATTATAATTCAAAGTGAATA
>ML782046.1:38163-64396 GCA_009831015.1 Picea engelmannii
TGACAAATTCACTTTCCTTCATCTCATTATTCCACAATTAAGCATGGGTTCTCTTACTCCACAAAGCGTCTTCTCGTGAGGGATTTCACCATAAGGGGACCACTTTGGAGTTCATCCATATTTACTTATTATAAACCATGACAAAAAAATAATGATTCATATTTACATCAAACAATATTGGGTCCATTACCTAAACCTTTGTGCTACGGGGCTTTCTTCAAGGGTTGACATCAATGACAACCGACCTTAATCAACATGTTTTGATGCTGCTAGTAGTCTAGGATCCTCAACATTTATTATCAATTCAGGTAAGTAAACTTGTGAGATGCATGCACAATATGTGCATGATCAAAGCTAGTTATCTAACCTATGATGAATCTAATTGCAAAACAACTAAAAATTCTTCATGATTAATCTCCTACATGTTGACATTGGAATGATTGGGGCTCAGTCTAGCTTCAGGTGACATCAATCCATCATGATCTATAATCATTTGTTGCATGGACACTACATTTTCAATATCCAAATTAGCCTTCTTGAGTGTCTTTGAAAGAGTTTGTTAATCTATGACAAATGCTGGAAATGAACACACACATATTGGAAATGAAATGACCCCTGAGAATAAGTTATCAAATTGTAAACAATTTTCATTGCTGCTCGACAAAACCATATGTGAAAGTAATCCTCGTGATTTGAAATCACTTACTTCACAATGATTTTTTTCCAATCTAGTTTTTGATTTAATAGACTTGTTCTCAAACAACCAGTAACTCAGAATCATAAAACTGTACAATAAAATGCAATAATTAAATCTATATCTAGCTAACTAAAATTGATAAAGGAACACAGTGCATATGAACACATGGGTATCCTACCACTTTTGATATACACTGTGAGAAAACTCACATACTAAAAGTTTATATCAAATTCATAAATACAAAAATAAACCACTTTTAATTGACTACTATTTACACAATCAAAATATGGAAATTGTCTTTCTATTCATTCTGCAATAAGTTGATATTACAGTCATATCATTATCACAAAGTTGTGCTTTAGCAGAAACTACAAGGAAGCCAACCAAAAGCCAATTCACCATGCTCCATTTATTTCTAACTATATACTGCCATCTCATGGATACATCTTATAACAAATGGATACACATATCATTCCAAAACAAGCGCGCATCCCTGACTTTGAGAACATATCACTAAATTAGAAAAACATAGTATATCAAATATGTCCCTACAAATCGTGTTTGGATGAGAATAAAAAGATGAACAAGTATCTCATCTTCTTTATATGACACATAACATCTACGGATACGATCCATTGAACCAAGATTTCTTGATTTATTGCTAATTGTATGCGCATGAGGGAAGGTTGACCCAAATCTCTTGACCAACAACCTTAGCTTCCTGGATTCAAGTTGGGCACAAACAAAACACTACACAAACATATAGACCCTTTGATATTCAAAACCCATATACCAAATTGTGTCAAGACACGTGGAAGTATGAGAACCATTGATTGTGTGAACCAGATCTAAACTATGGTAGCAAGAATTGAATTAGGTCAACAAGAAGTCTTCAACTGTCACAAGAACTGAACTTAACGACATCCATAATTAGCAAGATCAATATAAAACCTTTCCAAATCATCAAAAACAAAGGAGATTACATAGATTAACAACAATTTATCTTATTATGCATGTTGGGTATATTGGCTTCACTAATGTAGATGATGTAGTAATAAAATGTAACACACCCATGGTGGGGCGTACAAATTTCGTTCTTCTTAAGAAAAATTATACCCTCATTCGGGGTCTCTATTCCATTCTTCTCTTCCAGAGTTTTTCAGCCATGATTTCCATGCTCTGAACTGATCTCAGAGCGGGTAGATATCCTCTCCCAAGTTCTTTGGGTTATTCCATCCCTCTATACTTATATGTGACCTCGGGCTATGACCAAATGCCAAGGAAACAAACACCAATAAAACCACCACGCGAATCCTCCGGAGTGGCAGATCTCCGAAGTTCACAATCTGACGTCACGCGTCCTCGGGGATTTCAACGGTCCTGATTCACTTTGGGAATTCGACGTTCAGGAGGTTCGAACGTTCCAAAACATTTTCTCCCTGAATTAATCCATACCTAGAGTTATAGATCGAGCACCACACATCCCTCGTAATCAAAGACTATGGTCCACTTTGGGACTTCGACGTTCGGGAATTTCAAACATTCCAACACCCTTTTCCTCCGAAGTAATCCATACCTAGAGCTACAGATCGAGCGCCACGCGTCCCTTTGGGATCGACGAATGTGGTCCACTTTGGGAATTCGACGTTTGGGAGTTTCAAACATTCCAATGCCTTTTTCCTCCGAATTACTCCGTACTCGGAGTTATAGATCGAGCGACACACGTCCCTTCGCGATCGACGACTATGGTCCACTTCAAGACTTCGACGTTTTGGAGTTTGAAACATTCCAATGCCTTTTTCCTCTGAAGTAATACATACCCAGAGTTACATATTGAGCGCCATGTGTCCCTTCATGATCGACGACTGTGGTCTGCTTCGGGACTTCGACGTTCGGGAGTTTCAAACATTCCAACGCCTTTTTCCTTCGAAGTACTTTGTACCCAGAGTTACATATCGAGTGCCATGCGTCCCTTTGTGATAGAAAACTATGGTCCACTTCGATACTTCGACGTTCAATATTTTCAAACATTCCAACGCCTTTTTCCTTTGAAGTACTCTGTACCCAGAGTTACATATCGAGCGCCACACATCCCCCTCCCGACGGACAGTTCCGATGGACTTTGACACTTCAGAACTTCACTTCTCGCATTCCTCCATAGTGTTATTCTCTTGAGTCAATGAATATACTACCACGCACCTTCCTGTGCTAATGACCAAGATCTACTTTGACACTTCGACACTTTGGGAATTTTCGAAGCACCTCGAATCCTCCGGAGTCTCGAAGTACCATATTCCCAGAATCCCAGTCATTTCACTAACCACGTGGGTGAGGTATGCATGTGACAGGGGATGACACATAGCTGGGTGAGGGGCGACACATGCCCTCGTCACTTCGGTCTGATCGTCTTTCATCCTCCCTCAGTTTTTCACGGTCATGATCCGACCAATACCAATTTGTTCACCGATCGAAATTTCACATTGATTGCGGGGCCCCAACGTGCTCACTCTTTATCTGAGAGCTCAATCTCTGTAATCAGAAACATACTCACCCAACTCGGTCTGATCATGGTCATTGATCCTCCATCCCAACGAGATCAACAAAATTGGTGAATTGTAGGTCGTGAACTATCACATCCACTAATTTCACCTCAACACTCCGCAATGATTCCCCACCATCAATCTCCATTCATAGATCGACGGTTCACAACGATTGTGGGGCTCAATCTCCGCAATTTAGGAGTTTCTTACCTGACTCTTTCTAATTTTGGTCATTTATATTCGATCTCCAATGAGATCAATGACGTTGGTTGATTATGGGCCGTGAACTAGCATGTCTGCTAATTTCACCTTCGCTCTTTGCAATGATTTCAAACCATCGATCTAATCGAGCGGCTGATGTTTGATTTGTTAACTCTAGTGGGTCTTTGAGTCATTCCGACGAATGAGATAGGTTTTCCTCCTGATGAACGGTTTGCATTCATCTCCTCAGTTAGGTTCTTGATTCATTTATGTCTCTTGTTACTATCATGAAGTTTGACATTCCATACGTCGAAATCCCGAAACTCCGAAACCATTTTGAACTAGCTCCTTTCGGGCTTAGCGCATGGTTCCTATACCTAGGTCACATGGGCCTTCAGATGACTCTTGGGATGTGAGATCTACTCTTATATAGGTTTTATTTAAGGCCATGGGCACGATTTAAAGGTCTCTCAAGCTACTGGTTTGAAGGAAATGCCTTCCTAGTTCGCAGAACCTTAAATTCTGAAACTAGGCGGTGTAAACTTGTGAGGTTACCGAAACAATAGTAGTGCTAAGAGGATTGCTCCGATTTCAGAGTTGTGAGGTAGCTCCCTGGGGAAAACACCTTCGAGAGTTAAACTGGAGCATATAGGAAAAGAAGAAGTATGATTCCTCAAGGAAACCAACGTATATACATAATTTAACCTTTTCAATGCAGAACCATTTACAGATAAGTAAATACATGCATGCAAATATTAATTCCCAATTCAAAAGAATAAAGTATGGAAACACTTATCAAAACTAGATAACGTGAAGCGACTGCTGGAAGGGGTGCCCGTTTCCACCCAACCATAGGATCAGTCACTCCTAATGGATTTACCACTAGCCACCCCCGAGCTAGACCACGATGATTTCCAATTGAATATCTTCTTACGACACATAAATAGATAGGGACAAAGATTACTCTCCTTCTCCCAAATCCGTCTCTATTTCTTGTGATCAGAACCCACTCTTTTCATAGTTCTTCCTCAAATCCGAGAGTTCTGTCTCTCTTCTTTGCACTCTTCACATATTTTTCCTCTCTGACCCCCACACTTTCCTTTCCTACCTTTTCTAGCAAGATTGCGTGTGGCCCGAATTCCCAGTCCATGGTCAGTTCTGGAAGCCTTATAGATGGGCGGTCTGCTCCATCCCCTCATTAACTCTTGAGGAGGCCTTCCCACCTACCATCTTGACTGTAATTCATTCCTGGGTCAGAGGGTTGTTTTGATCCTGAGAAATTAAATCCATCAAGGTACTAGTTCAGTGGAGGTTAACGCAACCATTCCTAGTCCCCTCCACCATCTCTTTCATAGCATTTGTGGTCTCTCTGATCATGTCCCCTTTCCAGTAGTCATGCAACATGTATCCATTTTCTATTAAAATAACATAATTTACATTCATCGAACTTTTATACAAAGGTCCATCAAATCAAACATTCACACCTTTGATTTTGCCATAGTTTCTTGGCTAATATAGTTATATTTACAAACTGGGGGAAACATGGTGTTACATAAACATAGAGATTAGGTGCAGGAACGAGAGAAATGGATAAAAAAGGAGGTCAATTGATGATGAAAAATATGTCAAAACAACATCCCAACCTCTTCCCCACACTGACTATTTTGCATGTCCTCGTGCAATGAAGATTTCTGATAGTATGCCAAAAAATTAGACAAAATTGATGGGCTACAACCTTCAATCAAAGTCCTATAGCATTTACCAAAATGTTCAAGCCTCCATGCACTATTTTTCCATTTCCTCTAAGTCTCCTCTTCAAGACTCGTTTATGGACAATCTTTTTCCTAGCTTCCTTATACCATTTCTTAGCCAACTTTTGTAATTTCATATTTTTATTGACCAATTTATCATTCTTGCATTGAAGCTTAGAGTTGTATGTTTTCAATCAGTCATTATATTCTTTGACATGCTTGTCTAGGAAAATATAGTCTTGAATTTCTTGTTTCATTCTTTTAATTATATTCTTCTTCTTCTTCAATGCAAAATGAAGAGCTGAACTGGAAGACTCTTTCTTAATAGTTGTTGATGGTGATGGATGCACATCATGCATTTCAAATGTAGAAGGTTCCAATTCATATTGAGAGGAAAATTCAACATTATTTATCTTTGAGGAGATAAATCTCTTGAATTCAGGAGATCTATCCTTCACTATGATGGAAACATCTGGAATATTAAATGATTCCCTAGTTTAGTGCTGATCCTACTCTAAATATATAAATGTCTGGTATTTCTTTTGAACAAGACTGTTGAATTACATTGTGTAGTTGATTTACCTTTTCCATACTTTGTGTGATCCTTCGATTAACTATTGGATTTTGTGCCATCGTGGTTTCTACTATTGGAGTGAAATCATTGGATTTCCGCTTTCGTGACCTTTTTAGATATGAAGAAAAGAAACCCCCTTCTTTACTTTCCTTAACAACCCATTTTGAAATTTCTGCATCAGGACTGTGGATGCTCTTCTTTTCTCGACATGCTTCTTGATGAATTCCAACTACTGAAATAAACACATTATGAAGTAGGAAACTGTACCAACTATCATTTCTAAGTTTTAATTCATCCTCAATTAAAATTTTTATGAGCCCATAATGATAAATAATGTTATGAGGGTTTGTAGAATTTTTCTGCATTCCTTGAGACATATTTCGTAAAATTTTCATGGGAAATAAGGAAAGTCAACTTCTGATCTAGGGAAAAATGAAGTAACAATCGTATGTGATATAGAAATGTTATTGCATAACTTCCCTCACACACTACGTATTTTTGGAGAACAAACATAAGGTTTTTCCATTCATATCTGATGTAGGAGCGAGGCACCCCCTTTTCCCAGTCGACATTCTGATGCTCAAGCTTAAGAAATTAAGCGCACAACTGTTTCTCAATAGGTTTATTTTTAAACCATTTCCCCCCTTCAAGGGATAATCCAATGGCTCTGGATATATATTTATCATTTACCACCATTACAACATCCCCAATGCATGCCATGCTTCCATCAAAACACCGTGCAAACTGAAGAGTGACCTAATCATCACATTCCTGGAATTTAACAAAGGCAATATTCCATCATGTAACTACTAACATAGATTTACAAACATTATATTCAAGAATTCTTTCTAGCTCCTCCATAGATGTTGTTTCATGCTAATCATTCCTCTGATTCACTATAAATTTTCACAAAGTTCTTAATGGAGCAGAGATATGGTGCTATTATTCAACACCTCTTCATTAATCAGTTGAAACGAGAGTATGAGTGCAAATGGTCACAAGATGATAGTCATGATGTTAAGACAAATTCATCTCAAATCCTTGCAGTGATTCAAATGAGTTCATAACCACATCAATCAATTGTGATATGAAATCATGTTAGTTATATTGAAAGGTGGGTAAGTATGGTGTTATAAGGGAATGAAAAATGAGTAAATGAATAATTCTGATGGTAGGGATGGGTAGAATTGTGAAAAGAATTGGGTTGGATCGGATAAACTATATGATAACCATGATATGATTAAAGGATAATGAAAGGTTATTGTGTAATAAAAAGAATACAAGATATAAAAATGTTGTTTTTATAATTATAAATTTCCTTTGCATCCAATGAATTAGAAGGAGTAGAAAAAGATTCTTACCTTATGTTACGTATAAACTTTATGTGACACTGATGTTGATGTTATGTTACAAAAACTAAATTTGAAAATCAAGTAATCATCCCAGTGGAGATGAATGCTTGAGCTCTCTAAATTGATCAAATTTGGTCTGGAATAAAAAAATTGTTGAATGACTTGAAGACACCGAAATACCAAAAATACTCTATTTGTTGTCATCCTGGTTTATAAAATTGAAAATTGTCACCTAAAGACTTCCCTATCACCTTTGTGTATTTACTATGGAGTTCCTGTAACATTGTGGAATTACTGCCAGGACTGATGTTGTTGAACCATGCTAATAATAATTGAATATTTGAACAAATATGAATATATTGTTGAACTACTTTTGTACAGAAATTAAACATATGCATGTTGAACTGTCCATGATTAAAGGTTTTCAAGATTCCTGTAATTGTTAATGATCTGCAAGGTCTTCATCCACGTTCTTCCTTGTGCAATGTTTCCCATGTGATTATAGGCATTGAAGTCGAACACGACAAGAATCATTGGATTATTGACCATTGAGGAGGGTAATTAACCAATGAGAGATATGTAACCTTTTATGTCAATGGGAATCAAGGCACTAGGCACATTATTTTAGGAATGCGTAGATTTGCTGGAGTCAAATGACTGTAGAAATCATACACCAAGAAACATTTATGTCTTTCCTTAGTGGATTCCAAGGATACCTAACATTGAGGCATGCAGGCTCCGGGGTACCATATAAATGTCTTGAGTTTCAAACCCAGAAGATATGATGAAGTTGATGGGTTGAAAACTTGCTGGAAGGAGAGACTGAATGAATCTCCCATCATCCAGCTGAGCACAAAACCAATATGATCTTGCAAAAATAAAATTAACACGATTAACATACTTTATTGGAAATTTAGCCATCCAACTACTGTTGGATATAGTGTCATTAATATATTGTCATTTATGTCAATAGTCGATATCATTAATGTGATGATAAGTTGGTATGACGAATTATCATTGATATCAACAGTATTCTGTTAGCATATAATGGTTGATGTCAAATAGTTGGACGATATGCAAAGATTAAAATCTTAGGAGAGTTAGCAAATGAAAATCAAAGTTACAGTATGACGGTATGCAGAGATAAAAGTTCAGGAGGGTGAGAGAATGAAGATCAAAGCTTAGAAGAGATGGCACGATGAATCTCAGAAGAATCGTTGGAGGACTATTCAACAATCAGATTAGATTAAGACCGTTGATACACACATAGAGCTTGGGTGACAAATTAAATAACTATACACATCAACCGTCGATGGTCACTTGCCAAATAGATCTATGGTTGGTGACAAAAGGGTGAAATTACAAAGGGCCATGACATGACAGTTTTGGCGCTTTATGTTAAAGGGTGTGCTAGTCTCAATGGCTAATAATTGGGTGCTTAGATCTACGGTCGACAGGGAATATCAGACCCCCTAACCTTTCTTCCTTTAAGGATGGGGGGGGGTCCGAGTTGGTGGATTTTCCTATGCGGGGCCCTCATAATGTGTCACCTACCTATTAACTCAGACCCCTCTCACTCCTTAACACTTACCGCCTAGGCCCCCTCCGAGTAAACCACCAAACCACTATTCCATACCACCTCCATGCTCCATCACCACATTTCACTACCCTGCCTACACGTCACACTCCACTACCCTGACTACATGTCACAATCACACAAAGCACGATGTCATGAAGTAAATGGTAGCCATCCATCTCAATTCTTGATTAAGTCCTAGTCATCGAATTAAGCAGTGAAAGGATGGGTGTAAGGATCAAATCTGACCATTAATTTGGTTCCATGAAATAAATTGTCTGATCTGATTTCCAGACTGTCGTCCATCTCATCAGGGGATTAAATCGTGATCGTTAATTGATAAGTGCACAAGCACTCAATTAGCCTAGTGTCTAGTCACTTCGATTGGTCATATAGAATAAGAGATTTAAAAGGCATAATATAATACATCACTAAAGTTGATAAAGCCCGTGGTTTTGTATCAATCGGTCACATGTAATGATTTGAAGGTAGCGCCTCTGCAGAACTCGGTTTTTGTAAATAAATTGCAGAGATTCGAGATCGAGTTAAAAGGATGAAATTGATCCATAACTGTGATCAATTTATGAAAATCCTTTAAGGTAAAAATGATAAAACAATGATTATTGTTAATTTAAACGAAGAGGAGAGATGGTCCAAACAAAGGGACACAGTGTATCACTCTCACACCGTTTTGAAGATTATATAAACAAGGAAGAGTGATGATAATATAGTGTCTCTGTAGTTCGAATAAGAAGATATATTAATTAGAGAAGCAAAGAAAGATGCAGTATAGACTTTCTATAGAAGTTTCCCCAGATTCAGAAAAGAAGGGTGGTTGGGTGGTGCACGGGCAGGTTGGTGCTTGCAGAGGGAGTTGGTGCTTCCTTGTTAGTTGTAGCTGAGTAAACAAGGGGTCGTAGCCTCCTACTAGTTGGTGCTGGTGAACAAGGGTGTGGGTGCATCCTGATTAGTTGGTGCTGATCAAATAAGAAGAATATCTTCCTTCTATGTAACATGTAAAACAAAATTTTGCAGTTAATAGAAAAGAGCTTGTGGTTTTCCCATTTGGGTTCCACAATAAAATATTGTGTTAAAATTCTATTTGCATTAATAAAAGAAAAATTTATATAATAATTGTGTCGCTGATTCACCCCCCCTCTCAGTGATAGGATCTGATCCTTCAATTGGTATCAGAAAAAGTCTCTTCACAAAAGGTTTAAATCACTTGAAGAGGAATATACATTAGAATGGATCAATAGTTGAAGATGTCATAAAAAATCCCCCTATTTAATGGTGAAGACTATGTCTTTTGGAGTGTTAGAAGGAAAAACTATCTGATGTCCATTGGAATGGAAGTATGGACATTAGTGGAAAAGGGATATGATGTTCCAAAATCCACTCCCATAGAAGCAGAAGATAAGAAATTTTTTTGGGAACATGCAAAGGCTTTAAACACACTACAAGATGGACTGAGTAAGAAAATCCTTGCTAAGGTACTAAACTGTAATAATGCAAAACAACTCTGGGATAAATTGGAAACCATATATGCAGGAGATTCCAAAGTAAAGAGGGCCAAACTCCAGACTCTCAGAGTACAATATGAAGGTATGAAAATGAAGGATGAAGAGAATATCTTAGAGTACTTTGAAAGAGTTAACAATATTGTTAATGCAATCATAGGATTGGGAGTAGAAGTGCCAGCCAATGAGCTAGTTGAAAAAGTACTAAGAACACTACCTATTCTATACAATCCTAAAGTGTCCGCTCTTGAAGATTGGGAAAATCTAGATAAAATCACCATGGATGAATTGTATGGAATCCTCACAGCCTATGAGTTAAGATTATGTCATGAGAACATCCCACAAGGAGAGGCAACCTTCAAGGTGATCAAGAAAACAAAAGGTCAGAAGAAAAAACCTCAATCCAACCATCATGAAGAATCTGATGTGGAAGAAGCTAATTTTATTAGAAAACTTCAAAAAGGAGAAGGGAAGTACAAAGGAAAGTTGCCTTTCAAATGCTTTAACTGTGGCAAGGTTGGCCATTTTGTAGCCAAGTGTCCCTATCCCAAGGAGGAACTTGAAGATGAAGAAAAGAAAACTACACAATACAAGAAGAAGGAAAAACCCAACTACAAGATTTTTTTTTACAAAGGGAAACAAAATTTCTACTCAAAAGAAGAAAACAACAGTTCATCAGAGTCCAGTGACAGTGATGAATCTGATGATGATGAAGTCATTTTTCTAGGTATTGAAGATTCTAATGAGACAGAGGAAATTAAACATGAGAAAGAGTCAGAAGATGAAGCAAAAGTTAATATGGAAGAAGAACTTCTCAGTGCCTTGGATGAATTAAGAAAATACAAAACCAGATATAGACAACTGAAAATTTTTGTAGTTAAACAAAAGGAAAAACATGAACATAAAGAAAAGGAGATGGAGAAACTCATGAGAAACCTAAAAAACCAAATCCTAGAAGAAAATAGGATCGAAGAAAGTATGGAAAATTCTCTTAAAGAGAAACAAATAACCTGTGAAAGAATGTAGGTAGAAATAGTTCACCCGAGAAAAGAACTTGATGCAAAACTCATTCAAACAAAATATGAAAATAGCTCTAAAATATTAGATAAGATTATTACCACACAAAAGGATTCAGGTAATAAAAATGGAATAGGCTATTCTCAAGAAGAAATCCGAGTTAACTCAAAATCTTATGCAGATACTCTCCTCAGTACATTCAAGAAAAAAAATGAATACAAGACAAGTAATGATCATAACTCCAAAGGACCACTTCCAGCCATCAAGAAGGAAGATAAAAATGTTGCCATGTTTACAGGAAGAGTATGCTTGTCATTGATGGCAAGAACAACAATGGCGATGACATGATTACAGGCAGAGTGTGCTTGTCATTGATGGCAAGATCAAAGTGTGCATGGAAAGAACAAAAACGAAGACACAAAAGAGAAAGCTCGAGAAGCTTAGGAGGAATAACGCAGAGTTGCATGCATAGCGTAAGTGTGCGCCAAGTTCGAGGGAAATTTTTGCCAAAGCTTAGGAGAGATAGAATTATGGGATGCGTAGACGAGATCCCATACATCAAGGCTCATAGAAGGATCAAAGGTCGCAAAACCTTTGACACTTAGAAATTCTTCCAAGTCGAAAGGATGCGTAAGCTAACGAGGAGGAGCGACAGTGGTCATTGGATCACCAATCCTGAATACCCGATGGTCATCATATCAGGGTCCAGACAGGAGGAGCGCACAAAGGAGGAGATTAGACCTCAGCCGCCGGATCGGAGCGCGAAGGAATAGAAACTATTGGATCCAGTATAACTGTGAAGAGGATAATGGCCAAGAGCCATCCTCCAATTCAGTGAAATGCAAAATCATGATGAGATCTGAAACGTTGGATCCAGAGGACACATGGGAAGAGATCGAAATTTTGATGACTCACAAATTGGAGAAGCCAAAGGTGAGAGTTGTAGGAACTCACTATATACAAAGTTATGAAATGATCCGGGTCATTGGATCTAGAGGACATGTGGCGAGAGATCATCATTTCGATGACTCGTGAGCTGGAGAAGTCAAAGGTGAGTTTTCCTCCAAATTCGAAAAACGCGAAGTCTCGATAAGATCTAGACCATTGGATCATAGAGGGATGTGGGCCATTGATCTAGATAAAGTTTCAGAAAATTGGGAATCAGGAGTTGGAAGATTCATGGTTGGCTCACGTTCAAACACCCGAAATGCAAAGTCACGATTTGATCACAACCGTCGAATCAATTTCGAGTGGAAGGAAAGGATAAGCTAGAAAAGTTGCATTGTAGAAATATCAAGTCGTCGATCCAAGATCCTGATCAAAAAAACAACATTCACTTTAGATATAGAGATGCGAGGAGGTTACGCTCCTGAAAGTTTGAGATTTGAAATCCCCGGAATGCGAAGTTCCGTCAGCTATCAGATTTGGAGATTAGAAATTGACTATTAGATTAGGGAGATCTACGTCGAAAAATATCGTCCTCAAGGACATGTGGCAGACCATGTCAACACACCACATTAGCAAGGACATGTGGCAGACCAAGTTAGAAAGGACACGTGGTATAATCAAACAATGACACGTGTCAAGTTGATTCAACATTTCAGGTATATGTAAATCACAAATTTGAGTGACACGTGGAAATTGCCTGGCTCGTGACACGTCATTGAGTGATGCAAGGGTTACGTCACTCCGAGAGTTTTTCTTCAGGATTTTAACCACCAGTACTCGCCCAAAGACTCGAATTTCTGAAGGTCGAAGTCCCAGAGTGGATGATATCCATTGGATTAAAGAGGACACATGTCAGTAGATTGTCATTTCTGGGAAAACACAAAGGAGAAAAGTTTGAGATTGTCAAAGTGCCGAAGTCCCAAAGTGAATGAGGATCATTGATTCGAGAGGGACACGCATTGTTGGATCATGGACTTTGGGTGAAATTCTCTGGGATAAAACAAGAACTTGAGAATTGAAACTCCCGGAGCCCGGAGCGCGAAATCGATCTCGTCCGTTGGTTTGGAGGGACACATGTCATATGATCGCCAAGACCAAGGATTGTGCATGGAAAAAGGAAAGAAGGAAGATCCATTGATTGAAGAGGATATATGTCAGTAGATCTTCCATTCTGGAAGATATCCAGACAACAACAATAGGTTTGAGAGTGATTCATGCAGGTAAAAACAGGCTATGTGCAGCAGCTGAAACACACAGAAGAGTTGTAGTGCATAGAAAAATAATGCATATCTGAGAGAGGAAGAGGAAGCCAAGGTGTGCGTGTAGAGACAGAGTAGAAGAACAAAAATCTCAAAGAAGAATGCGTTTAGGAAGACACTGATGCATGCATAACATAACAGTGCAATAAAATAATGATGACACTGGTAAGCAATTGATAAACACTGTATCACTATAATAAGTTTCAGTAACGAAGTTTTTATATTCCAGGGTGGTAGGGAGGTGCTAGGGAGGACTGTTGTCCTCAGAGTTTCAAGTGGGTGCTTGAACATAGGGTTTTGTAGCTCCCATCTGGTTGTAGCCAGAGAAACCAGGGTGGCAGGGTGGTGTAAGGGAGAACTATTGTTCTCTCTTATACAAGTCGGTGCCTGTGTGACTGGAAGTTGGTGCTTCCAACCAATTGGTGCTAGAACACTTAGGGAGTTGGTGCTTCCTTCTAGTGGGTGCTAGAGAAACTAGGGAGTTGGTGCTTCCTTTTAGTGGGTGCTAGAGAAACTAGAGAGTTGGTACTCTCAGCAAGTTGCATCTTGCAAAACAGAGGTGGTAGCCTCACAATGAGTTGGTGCTCATAAGAATGATAATGTACAGAAAATAAAGATTACTTATCATATCAAGAAGAGGAGGGTTTTACCCTTTATGGGTTTCCTCAGGAAATATATGTCTCTATATATTTCATGTGTGTGATTGATGTTGAATGTTCTATTGCTTACCTCCCTGGATTATTGTGATTTTCATTGAGTGCTCTATAAAGAGTTTAAAATAAGCATAGTTGTTTAAGCACGGTAACAATTGATTCACCCACCCCTCTTAGTTGTATAACAATTGGTATCAAAGTGAGTTCCATTTATTTAAGGGTATATCCTAGAGCTTAAACATGACTAGCCATGGAGGAACTTAACCCAATAAGGTCCCCCTGTTCAATGGAACAAACTTTGGCTTCTGGAAAGTTAGGATGAGAACCTACATAATGGCTTTAGGTGCAGATGTATGGGATGTGGTAGAGACTGGTTATGTAAAGCCGATTGTATTAGCTTCCAAGGATGACAAGCTAGAATTCAGCTTCAATGCTAAGGCTATGAATGCTATTCTGAGTGGGCTTGCAGAAGAAGAATTTGTAAAAGTTATGCACTTAGAAACTGCCAAAGCAATGTGGGACAAACTCATTAGCAGCTATGAAGGTAATGAGAAGGTAAAGGATGCCAAGCTTCAAACCTACATATTACAGTTTGAACAACTAAAGATGAATGAAGATGAGACAATTAATAAATTTTTCTTAAGAGTTGAGGAGCTTGTGAATGCCATGAAAGGTCTTGGTGAGAAGATTGAAGACGTATTACTAGTTCAGAAGATCTTAATATCTCTACTTGATAGATTCGATCCAAACGTTTCTGCAATATAAGAACTAAATGATCTTAAGACTCTTTCTATTGATCAACTCCTAGGAACTCTAACTGCTTATGAAATGAGGATTAGTAAAGATAAATCTAGACAAGAATGAGGATTCTGAGGCTGATGAAATTGAAGAAAAATTTGTGAGAAGACTAAAGAAAGGATCAGGCAAGTACCAAGGCAATTTCCCCTTCAAATGTTTTAACTATGGAAAGATAGGTCACTTTGCATCTAAGTGTCCACACAAGTAAAAGGACTAGAACTCTGAAGGAGAAGAGAAGTACAAACCCAAGAGATTTGGTAAAAAGAAAAGTTTATGTGTAAACAATGATGACTCTTCAGAAGACACAGATACTGGCTCTTCCAATGAAGATAAGGTAAATGACTTCATGCTTATGGACAAAGAGGATTATGATAATAAAATCATAGGAAGTGATGCTAATGATGAAGAAACTGTGGTTGAATTGGAAGGAGCGCTGATCAACGCTTTGAAAGAGATTGATAGACTGAGACTTAAGAAGAGAAAGAAAAAAACAATTGTTGATACAGTTCAAGAAAGGCATAAAAAACCTGATGAAGACTTTGCCCTGCTATAAGTGGAATTAGCAGAGGAAAAGAAAATCGAAGACATTATGAAACAACAATTATCAGAAAAGAAGGCAAGATGTGAAGCTTTGGAAGAAGAAGTAGTGAAAACTAGGAAAGAGTTGGAGAAGTTTCAAGCCTTGTATCATCAAAATCTGTCAAGTATCAAAGCCTCAGAAGGATTAGCCACCATTCCGAATCAGCAAAGGAATCCAAAGTTGAAAACTGGTTTGGGTTATGAAGAGGGCTCAAGTAGTGGTTAGCCAAGCAACAAAGAACTCATCAATTTTGTCAAATCTACAACCAATGACAACAACAAACATGGAGAAACAAAAGAAGGTAATCAACCTCCCAGGAGGAGTAAAGAAAAAGGTGTTAGAACTGAATCTGTAGAACAAATAAATAATACACTCTCTGCTCAAGGAAATCATTAGCATGGAAGAAATCGGCCCACTCAAAGAAGACAACCATTTTCTAGGTACAAAGATTTTTTCTATGGATATTGTTTCTATTGTTCTAACTTTGGCCACAAAGTTGTAAATTGTTCCTTAAGATTTAGACATGAGCAATAAATAGACCCAAGGAATAAATATATGTCGCAACAGAGAATGAGACAACCAAATAACAAACAACGACAGGTTGCAAATTGTCAAATTAAGTTTAGAGACATGCAATTGAGGAGGTCAAGAAATAATAAACAGTGGATGAGTAGACAATGCTTCAACAATCACTTTGACCTATTGAACAATGAGATTGAATGTTATAACTATCATAACTTTGTCCACAAAGCTGCAAACTTCCATCTGAAGAATTACAAAGTAGATCCAAGGATTAATCTCTTAGCTAGAAAGGCCAACACATGGAAAAAGAAAGATAGTGAAAAATGTGGTCTAATACTTTCAACTCAAAAAAAAAAGGACCCTTGGAATATAGACAGTGACTGTTCCAAGCACATGACTAGAGACAAGGATAAGATTCTTCCTATAAGTAAAAGAGAAAAAGGAAATGTGATCTTTGAAAATGATGAACCAAGTAAAATCAAGGGTAAAGGGATGGTGAGTTTGAGTAATGTCAAAGGAAATTTTTAGGATGTTTTGCTTGTATATGGTCTGAAACATAATTTTCTTAGTACAAGTCAAATGTGTGACAGAGGCCGTGAAGAGGTGTTCATGTCCAAATATTGTAAGGTGAAAAATGTAAACTCAGGACAAGTGGTGGCTAAAGGCATAAGGACAGATAATGATGTTGATATTGAATCCTCCCATGCAATAAAATAAGAAGTAGAATAAGAATCATGTCATAAGACAAAAGCATAAGTTGTGAATATTGAGAAGTCAAACACCCAAATCAAGTTACTGAACAACTCCATCCATGGATGAGATCTTGGATAGTCAGAGATCACCCAATGACAAATCCGGTCTTGGATACAACAAGGAAGAAATTAGCACTCCTAAGAAGTCTAACACATGTCCTTCATTTGTAAAAAGGGAAAGCAGGTATGAGAGTGTTTGTAATGGTTTTTTCTTGTGATGCATATGGTCATAAAAGTCTTGGATTGTAGGCATCATGGAAGAGAAATGAAATTTATATAATAGAAGATCAAAGAAGAGTGACAAGGGGAGTCATTCAGTTATGAAAAGAAAAGGTTGACGAAGGAGTACCAGTAATATAGGTGAGAAATATTGAGTCTACTACAAAGGACACAGTTGAATCTGAAGATGCACAGGTCCAAGAATCAGAAGGAGAAGACTGTGAGTTAGATAAAAATACTCTACATAAATCAAATAAGAGGGTCCATCCTGTCAGGGGGAGTATGTATTGGTTGAATATCTGATACCTCCAACAAAGTACTGCAATAGCTCAGGGAGAGCATGTTTTATTTGAAATTGATGTCAAAGGGGGGAGAAAAGGTGTCTTCTGGATGCTACAGTTGGAGATCTAAGTAGAACAGTGCAATTCTTCAGGGTTTCCATCAATGGAAAGGGGGGAGATTGTTGGCATGTTTACAGGAAGAGTATGCTTGTCATTGATGGGAAGAAAAAAAATGACGATGGCATGATTACAGGCAGAGTGGGCTTGTCATTGATGGCAATATCAGAGTGTGCATGGCAAGAACAACAACGAAGACACGAAAGAGCAAGCTTGAGAAGCTCATGAGGAATAGCGTAGAGTTGCACGCATAGCGCAAGTGTGCGTCAAGGATGAGGGAAACTTTTGCCAAATCTCATGAGAGATAGCATTATGAGACATGCAAACAAGATCCCATACATCAAGGCTCACAGAAGGATCAAAGGTCGCAAAATCTTTGACACTTAGAAATTCTTCCAAGTCGGGAGGATGCGTAAGCTCAGGAGGAGGAGCGACAGTGGTCGTTGGATCACCAATCTAGAATCCCTGATGGCTGTCAGATCAGAGTCCAGATATGAGGAGCGCGTAGAGGAGGATATTAGACCTCAGCCATCGGATCAGAGTGCAAAGGAATAGAAACAGTTGGATCCGGTATAACTGCAAAGAGGATAATGGCCAAGAGCCATCCTCTAATTCAACGAAATGAGAAATCACGATGAGATCTAAACCGTTGGATCTATAGGACATGTGGCAAGATATTGGTATTTTGCTGAATCGTAAACTGGAGAATTCAAAGGTGAGAGTTGTAGGAAATCATGATATGTGAAGTCACGAAATAATCTGGGTCATTGGATCCAGAGGACACGTGGCGAGAGATCAACATTTTGCTGACTCGCGTGCTGGAGAAGTCAAAGGTAAGTTGTCCTACAAATTCATGAAATGCGAAGTCCCGATAAGATCCAGACCATTAGATCATAGAGGGTTGTGGGCCGTTGATCTGGAGCAAGTTTCGGAAAATAGGGAGTCGAGAGTTGGAAGAGTGATGGTTGGCTCACGTTCAAACACCTGAAACGTGAAGTCGCGATTTGATCACAACTGTCAGATCAATTTCGAGTGGAAGGACAGGATAAGCTAGCAAAGTTGCATCACAGAAAGATCGAGCCATTGATCCAAGATCATGATCAAAAAAACAAAATTCACTTCGGATATAGAGATGTGAGGAGGTTACGCTCCTAAAAGTTTGAGATTTGAAATCCCTAGAATGCGAAGTTTCATCAGCCGTCGGATCTAGAGATCAAACATTGTCTATTAGATCAGGGAGATCTACGTCAGCAAATATTGTCCTCAAGGACATGTGGCATACCATGTCAGCAAGGACACGTGGTAGACCATGTTAGTAAGGACATGTGGTGCAATCAGACAATGACAAGTGTCAAGTTGATTTGACATTTTAGGTATGTGTAAATCACAAATCCGAGTGACACATGGAAACTTCTCAGCTCGTGACACGTCATCGAGTGACACAAGAGTTACGTCACTTCAGGAGTTTTTCTTCGGGATTTTTACCACCAGTACTCACCCAAAGACTCGAAGTCCTGAAGGTTGAAGTCCCGAAGTGGAGGATAGCCATTGGATTAAAGAGGACATGTGTCATTAGATTGTCATCTCTGGGAAAACGCGAAGGAGAAAGGTTTGAGATTGTCGAAGTACCGAAGTCCCGAAGTGAATGAAGACCATTGATCTGAGAGGGACACATGTCATTGGATTGTGGAATCCGGGTGAAATGCTTCGGGAGCAAACGAGAACTTGAGAATTGAAACTCACGGAGCTCGGATCGTGAAATCGATCTCGTCCATTGGTTTGGAGGGACACGTGTCATCTGATCATTGAGACCAAGGATTGCACACATGGACAAAGGAAAGAAGGTAAAGTCATCAATTGAAGAGGACATATGTCAACAGATCTTCCATTTCAGAAGATATCTAGTCAACAACAATAGGGTTGAGAGTGATTCATGCGGGTAAAAGCAGGTTGTGTGCAACAACTAAAACACATAGAAGAGGCGTAGCACATAGAACAATAATGCATATCTGAGAGAGGAAGAGGAATCCTAGGTGCATGTGCAAATACATAGTAGAAGAACACAAATCTCAAAGAAGAATGCGAGTAAGAAGACACTGATGCAAGAATAGCATAGCAGTGCAACAAAACAATGATGAGATTGGTAAGCGATTGATAAACACTGTATCACTGTAATAAGTTTCAGTAATGAAGTTTTTATATTCTAGGGTGGTAGGGAGGTGCTAGGGAGGATTGTTTTGCTCATAGTTTCAAGTGGGTGCTTGAACAAAAGGAGCTGTAGCTCCCATCTGGTTGCAGCCAGAGAAACCTGGGTGGTAGGGTGGTGCAAGGGAGAACTATTGTTCTCTGTTATACAGGTTGGTGCCTGTGTGATTGGAAGTTGGTGCTTCCATCCAGTTGGTGCTGGAACACTTAGGGAGTTGGTGCTTCCTTCTAGTGGGTGCTAGAGAAACTAGGGAGTTGGTGCTTCCTTCTAGTGGATGCTAGAGAAACTAGAGAATTGGTGCTCTCAGCAAGTTGTAGCTTGCAAAATAGAGGTGGTAGCCTCACAATGAGTTGGCTCTCTTAAGAATGATAATGTAAATAAAATAAAGATTACTTATCATATCAAGAAGAAGAGGTTTTTACCCTTTATGGGTTTCCTCAAGAAATATTTGTCTCTATATATTTCATGTGTGTGATTGATGTTGAATGTTCTATTGCTTACCTCCTTGCATTATTGTGATTGTCATCGAGTGCTCTGTAAAGAGTTTAAAATAATAATAATTGTTTAAGCACGATAACAACTGATTCACCACCCCCTCTCGGTTGTCGAAAAAAGACAATACTAAAGAAGTTTTATCAAAACAAGTATCCTTACATTTTCCTTGGTTATTTCTTTGCATGCTCTAATTTCAAACACAAAGCTATTAATTTTAGAGCATATAGAAGGAAAAATTTGAGGGTTAAGAATTATAACCATAAATATAACCAAGTAGTAAATCAAGTCAAAAGCAAAAACTTTAACTCTTTTGCACCTCTACAAGAAGGGGACCTAGAATGCTTCAGATGTCATAACTATGGGCATAAGGCTAGTAATTGCAGATTAATGAAAGTCTTTTAGAAAGAAAAAACATTAAAGAAGGAATGTCTTATTTCCTTAAAATCCCAAGATAAAGAAGATCTCTAGTATGTTGAAAGTGGGTGCTCAAAACATATGACAGGAAACAAGGACAAGTTTTTGAACTTAAAGAAACAAAAAGGTAAAGTTACATTTGGTGACAATGCTTCAGGTAACATACTTGGGAAAGGCACTGTGATCTTGGGAAAAGACCAAGCCAAGAATTTGTTGCTTGTTGAAAAACTGAAACCTATCCTATTAAGTGTCAGCCAAACCTGTGACCAGGGGCACTTTTGCATCTTTGATTCCCATAAATGTGAGATTAGGAGAGAAGAAACAGGAAAACTGGTTGGTACTGCTCCTAGAACTCTTGAAAATGTGTATATACTAGATGCAAAATTGAATGAATAATGTCATATGGATATAGTATATGAAAGTTGGCTATGGCATAGAAGGTTTGGACATATTAAATTTGACAATTTAATGAAAGTCAACAATATTGGTGCAGTAAGAAACTTGCCAAAGATCATAAAGCCATAAAATACTATGTGTAGACACTGTCAACTAGGAAACAAAACTAGAATAAGGTTCAAAGAAAACAAATACTCAACCTCAAAACCATTAGAGCTTGTTCACACTAACCTTTGTGGACCTACAAGGACCAAGAGCTTGCAAGGAGAGTCCTACTTTATGTTGTTCATTGATGATTTTACTAGAATGGGTTGGATATGTTTTCTCAAAGAAAAATCAGAAGCACTTAACAAATTCAAATCCTTTAAAACCCTTGTTGAGAACGAAAAAGAGACAAAAATCAAATTCCTTAGATCAGACAATGGTGGTGAATTCACTTCAAAATATTTTGATCTCTTCTGTGAAACCCATGGAATAAAAAGACAATTCTCTGGAGTCTTATGCCAGAACACCTCAACAAAATGAGATTGCTGAGAGAAGGAATAGAACAGTTCAGGAGGATGCAAGGACTATTCTTAATGATGAAAAATTGTCCAATGGATATTGGAGGAAAGATGTAAGCACATCAGTATACATATTGAATAGAGGTCAGCTCATGATTAGTAGTAATAAGACTCCTTATGAACTATGGTTTGGAAGAGGTAAATTAGTAAAATAATTCCGAGTCTTTGGAAGTAAGTGCTACATCAAAAGGCTTGATGAGAATCTCAGAAAATTTGATGCCATATCCATTGAAGGTATTTTTCTTGGATATGCTTCTAACAAGAAAGCATACAGATGCTACAATCTTAGACTACACAAGATTGTTGAGAGTGCAAATGTCAAGGTGGATGATCTAAACATGATAAGGATAAAAAATCAAGAAACTATACTTGACAGTGAAGATGAAGATGATGATGAGTCAGTTGGTACACAAGTGGAAGAAGTAGAAGAGAATAAAGAAGAAAGGGAAGATGATGATATGGATACTAGTGAAGATGAAGAAGATATTCAAGAAGAAGAGATAAGAGAAGAATACCCAAGAAGAGACACAAAAACACCCTCAAGAATGACTCAAAATAATCATCCTGAAGAATTGATTATTGGAAATAAGAGTGATGGAGTGCACACAAGAAGACAGTTGTTGTATCAAACATAAATAACAATTTTGTCAAAAATTGAGCCCAGCTCAATCAAAGAGGCTTGTAAAAATGAGTAAGGAATTTGCTAGGAGGATGCAACAATAATTTGAAATGTCTTTGCTTGGTGAATTGAATTTATTTCTAGGACTACAAATAATACAGTCCAGAAGAGGGGTCTTTATACATTAGTCTAAGTATGTTAAAGATATTCTTAAGAAATTCCAGTTAGAGGATTGCAAACCTTTTAGTACACCTATGACAGTTGGATGCAAACTAAGCAAGGAAGATGAGTCCAATGTTGTAGATCCAAAACACTACAGATCAATTATTGGGAGTTTACTCTATGTAATAGCTTCCAAACCTGATGTCAAGCAAGTAGTTGGGATGATGGCTAGATTTGAAGCAACACCAAAGGAGAGCCATGTTCAAGCTGTAAAAAGAATCTTTAGGTATTTGAAAGGAACCATAGATCTTGGTTTGTGGTACCCTAGCAAGGATTAATTCACTTTAAAATCCTATTCAGATGCAGATTGGGTAGGTAGTGTAGATGACAAGAAAAGTACAAGTGGAGGAGAATTCTTTTTGGGAGAATAATTGGTAGCTTGGATAAGAAAGAAACGGTCCTCAATTTCATTGTCTAGCACTGAAGCTGAGTATATTGCAACAACAGAATGTTGCACACAAGTGGAGTGGATGAAACAAACCTTACAAGACATCAAAATAGTATTTGAAGAACCTACTACTATCCACTGTGATAATACAAGCGCGATAAGTCTCTCCAAGAATCTTGTTCAACACTCCAAATCAAAACACATTCCCATAAAATACCACTATCTAAGAGATCAGGCTGAAAATAAGAACATTAAATTGGAATATGTTCCAACACAAGAACAGGTGGAAGATATTTTTAGAAAACCCTTAAGCAGATATGTATTTGAATATCTCAGGAAAAAGTTGGGAGTAATCCTTCTTCCAACCTAAATCTCTCAGTAAAAAAAAAAATATATAAAGAAACAAAAAATGCATCAATTGGCACCGAATCAGGGGGAGACAACAATCAAATTCAGAAGGAGTCATTCAGTATGAAAAGAAAAGTATGATTGCAGGAGGAGTTATCCATTTTTAAATTCTGGTCAGAAGTATATAGACAAACATAGCTTTAGCATAAGGGAAGAAACCATTTTCCATTGATGTCAAAGGGGGAGAATAACTTCAGAGAAGAGATGCAACATCTCAAGAGGAGATTCTGTATGAAGTTTGAATGTTTCCATCAATGACAAAGGGGGAGATTGTTGGATATAGTGTCATTGATGTCAACAGTCGATATCATTGATGTGATGATAAGTTGGTATGATGAATTTTCATTGATATCAACAATATTCTGTTAGCATATAATGGTTGATGTCAAACATTTGGGCGATATGCAAAGATTAAAAGCTCAGGAAAGTTAGCAAATGAAAATCAAAGTTACAGTATGACGATATGCAGATATAAAAGCTCAGGATGGTGAGAGAATGAAGATCAAAGATCAAAAGAGATGGCACGATGATTCTCAGAAGAATTGTTGGAGGACTAGCCAACGATTAGATCAGACCAAGACCTTTGATACGCACACAGAGATTGGGCGATGAATTAAATCACTCACAATCCACATCGACCGTTGATTGTCACTCGCCAAATAGATCTACAGTTGGTGACAAAAGGGTAAAATTACAAAGGGCGATGACATGACAGTTTTGGCACTTTATGTTAAAGGGTGCGCTAATCTCAGCGACTGATAATTGGGCGCTCAGATCTATGGTCGACCGGGATTATAAGACCCCCCCTACCTATCTTCCTTTAACGTTGGGGGGGGGGGGTCCGATTTGGTGGTTTTTCCCATGCGGGGCCCTCATAACATATCGTGTTCTTGTTAACTTGGACCCCCCTCACTCCTTACCACTTACTGCCTACACCCCCCTCCGCGTAAACTGCCAAACCACTATTCCATACCACCTCTACACTCTGCCACCACACTCCACTACCCTCACTACATGTCATAATCACACAAAGCATGATGTCATGAAGTAAATGGTAGCCATCCATCTGAATGCTTGATTAAGTCCTAGACGTCAGATTAAGCAGTGAAATAATGGGTGTAAGGATCAAATCTGACCATTGATCTCGTTCCATGAAATAAATCATCCGATCCGATGTCTAGGCTGTCGTCCATCTCATTAGGGGATTAAATCATGACTGTTAATTGATAAGTGCACAAGCACTCGATTGGCCCAGTGTCTGGTCACTACCATTGGTCATATAGAATAAGAGATTTAAAAGGCATAATATAATACGTCGCTAAAGTTTATAAAGCGTGTGGTTTTGTATCAATCGGTCACATGTAATGATTTGAAGGTAGAAACTTTGCAGAACTCGGTTTCTGTAAATAAATTGCAAAGATTCGAGATCGAGTTAAAATGATGAAAATGATCCATAACTGTGATCAATTTATGAAAAGCCTTCACGATAACAATGATAAAACAATGATTATGGTTAAGTTAAACGAAGAGGTACGATGGTCCAAATAAAGGGGCACAATGTATCACTCTCAAGCCATTTTGAAGATTATATAAACGAGGAAGAGTGATGAGAATATAGTGTCTCTATAGTCCGAATCAGAAGATATATTAATCAGAGAAGTAGAGAAAGATGCAGTAAATAATTGCTACAAAAGTTTTCCCAGATTCAAAAAATAAGGGTGGTTGGGTGGTGCACGGGCAGGTTGGTGCCTATAGAGGGAGTTGGTGCTTCCTTGTTAGTTATTGTTGACTAAACAGGGGGTTGTAGCCTCCTACCATTTTTTGTTGGTGAAAAAGGGTGTGGGTGCATCCTGATGAGTTGGTGTTGATCGAAAAGGAAGAATATCTTCCTTCTATGTAACATGTAAAACAAAATTTTGCAGTTAATAGAAAAGAGTTTTTGGTTTTCTGATTTGGGTTCCACGATAAAATATTGTGTTAAAATTCTGTTTGCATTAATAAAAGAAAAAATGATATAGTAATTGTGTCACTAATTCACCCCCCCCCCTCTCAGTGACAGGATCTGATCCTTCAACTACCTGGTTTTCTAACTAGATCCTTGCTAAGCTACGCCAGACAAGATGGTTTTCTCAACAAAGCTTATTTTTATCTTTACTTTTTATTTATTTCCCTATACTAATATATTCTACTGGAAATAAGAATATCTTCTTCAAGTTTATGAATATTTCCAGTGTAACCATCTACGTATTAGGATCTCTAAAGTACTCATATCCAGTGATGAAAAATATACATTAATAAATACCAGGATATGAAAGGCCAACTTCTCACATGATTTGGATACCAAGACTTGTTGAAGAATAGAGTATCAGGGCTTGATGACTGTCTCAAACCAGGATTCAATGTAATCTTGATATTCTTGGCTCCCTTGTTCAATATCTTCCATTACTATACCAAGCATATTTTTGGACATATATTCCTCATACAAGAATCTGGTGTAAGGTAGGCAAGAAACTCTTCAATTTTAGGTTCCAACATTTATTCTTCATTAATTAGTGTCCATGATTCTTGGGTCTCTTCTACATATTATGAAAGACAACATAAAAGGTCCTTCAGATGTTCATTCTGAGTGTGTTCATGGATCTTTTTCCTCTTTTGCAAAGAAAATTTCTCGCCATATATGGATCTGACATTGGAACAAGGTTTGAAGAAATTCCTTGTAGTGATGAGCCCTTCTTGTTAGAAAAATAGGACCGCGGAGCAATAAAATAAAACAAATGCGGAAACAAAACACAGAAGATACACAATATAAGAGAGACACAGATTTACGTGGTTCACCCAGTGTGGGCTACGTCCACCAGAGAAATTGCCAGGTCCTTTGTTAAGCCCTAATATTGGCTCATTACCCCTTAATTGGGGCATATTATATTAGTAATGCTATTTTATTTATGTCGGCTTTAGGCCATTAGTTGTAATTTAGATTAGTAATGTTATTTTAATTATGTCAGCTTTAAGCCATTATTTCTAATTATGCCTCCTAGTCTCCTATATATACCAAGGAGACATTTTCATTTTGAATCATCTTGTACTTGAACATTTAAGTGGGGTAAAAGGAGGTTTCCCCCTCGAAGAGGCTTATTATATGAAATTATCTCTTTTTCAAGGCGT
>ML782046.1:70722-88957 GCA_009831015.1 Picea engelmannii
GCCATTCCTTTTCTTTCTCTCCTCTGCACACCTGTAGTGGCTCGGCTTAGATCTTCAGCTTCTTTTGACTTCTGCTTTCCCTGTCTAAAATTCCCTTGGGTCGAAATGTGAGGATCCGGGGTTCCTTTTATTTTTTTTTTTTTTGAGTTTGGCTATCATGCGCTTTGATGCGTGGGGGATTCGCGCGATTTTACTGTCGGCCTCCAAGCACGGGCGAGCTTCTTTTTGATTCATTTCTGAATGAGAATGCACCCAAGTCCGAGCGTCTCTGTAAAATAAATTTCCATCCTTAAAATCATCCCTGCTTATCCAGAAAATTGAGAAATCAACAGCGTGATATTGAGAAATCGACCCCTATGATCGAGATCGATGATCGTTTTTTTGAGGCTGATATCGATAATTTTATTGTTCAAGAGGATGTAGATGACCTGATTCTGGGAAATGATATCGATACTATTACAACACAGTTCGATTTCATTTCTAATCTCCCACAGTTCCTAAAGAAGAAATAGGGTTTCTCTGGTATACAACACGATTTGAAACAAATCACAAGACATGTTAAGTCACCCTCTTCAAAATAGGCTCGATTTTTGCCTACCATAGAACTAGTTCATTGTGAAAGTTTTTTTGATTGGATTGAGAGATACTACTGGAATGTCCCCTATCTTCAAGAACAACTGAACCAGATGGTAGCATGAAATTCATTGCTCGAGAGGGAGAATGATGAGTTGAAAGCCTGCGTTCAATCAAACGCACACAGGGCTAACAAAAGAATTAAGAGGTATGGTAATGTGATTATCAAAAACTCAACAAACTTCAACACCATTATAAATTTACACCTATCAGATGCCTCTCTATTGAATCTCTGAAATGGTAAATAGTTGTTTTGATTTTTTTTGATTTGATTCTGTTTGAGAAACAATAAATAGATTTACTTTTAATTTTATTTTGATTTTGAGACTAGCTACAAAATCGAAAGATTCTGTAGCCAGTCTATTTAAATTATTTGTTTGTATTATTATCTAAACTTTGATTTCATTTTATCATTTCAGGTAAACAACAGATTATGGTGCTATGTTTAAGGAAAATGAATCATGGGTTAAGCGTTCAATGGCTTAGTAATTTCTCATTTTTGAATAAACAATGTTATTAATGTAATTATTTTTTATTTAAAGACTCCAACAAGAGTATCCTTTTGTTACTCTATTTTTGTAAAACAAACTTATTTTCAGGGATCTTCCTCTATCTTGTATGATAAGAGGTAACAGACCCAAGACATGTTTAAATAGTTATTGTTGCATGGTGTTAAGGGCACGTTTTTCTTGAGCATAGAATGGACATATAATTTTGGAGTGATATAAGAAAGCAATTTTCTATTAGCTTTAGACCTGTGTAAACTGTGCAATGTTTGCTTCATTGTATTCTCCTATAATTTCTATGTTATGAAATGTTACTTGTGTTGATTTAGCTTTAGACTTTTCTTCACATAATATTTTATATCGTCAATTATCTCAATGTTGTCCATTATCTTTTGGCCTAGTTTGTACCTGTGATCAATCAACTATTTATGTATTTTTTGAGTCTACTCCTGATGTTAAATGGTCGATAACATCACTTCTCAGGATTGAGATTTATTTTGTTCTCAACTATTGGATATATTGAGGTCATAGGATATATAATTATTTATCTTTCTGTCATTATAAATTCACTCCAAAATATGAAACACTCCCTTGAATTTCTTCAGGAAGTATTATGATTGTTTCTGTCATAGGTTTCCAATTAATATAGGACAACATGAGCTCACACAACGCAAAGAGATGAACTTAGTTTATTATTGCTGATCAGCTAGAGGTTAGTAGATGTATTGTTTTCCTTTATTTAAAGTTGTTTATATATGAATGAATAATGATTGCATTATTTAGATGTTAATTATCTTTGTCTATTTTCATGATATCATTCCAATCAGATTCATTCAGTATTTATTAGTTTAACATTAGAGAGAGTTTTGTTTTTACTTAATCTTGTTTAGAAACACTATTTCAAACAATGACTTTCACAAGATTTCATGTAAACCTTGTAAACTGTATATAATCATTGTACATTAACATTATTAGCTCAACATTTTGTACTTAGTGTGTTGATTGTTAGAATATTATTCTTAGTTAGTCTATTTTCATTTCATTGTTTTTAGGACCCTAGTTGGCTAACAGAGCCATAAAACCCATCGGGTTAGATAATACCAAATGGGTTGGGTTAAATAGACAATTCCAGTCCAGATCTATCCTTCCCATTGACGGTGTGTCATAAACGTCTGTCAAAAAATGGCGCTAGAAGGAGGGCCTAAAATTCATTGATGGCACGTGGAGGTCATAAGACTCCCCCAAAAAATCATTCTCCTATTGTAACACATAGTCTCTTAGACACCAACGTTACACTTGAAACAACTACTACCTCAAACAATACCCCTGACATTCCCATCGAACCAGTAACACCAGTTCCTCAAGGGATTGACGTTCAAGAAATTGTTTGCCATTCGATGATAAGAACTGAGAGTGCTTTATCCTGTATCAGACAACTTGGTAGACAACTTAATCAAACCCTTTATTTCACCATTCTTCAAGAACAAAATCAAGACACTGGTCTGCCCCAAAACCATTTAGGTGGTAATATTACCAACCCTGCTAAAGAACTTATCCTTGGTGCTGGAGATGGTATTCCACCATCCCCACCTGGTTCTTCTCCACCCTCTTCAGGAGAGGAATCCTCGGACGAAGGAAGATCTTCATATGAACCATTTCAACCTTCAACTCCACCAATTCCAATGGAAAACCAAAATAATCTTGCCAGACCCTGGCTCAATCAAGATGCTGTGGTAGTACCTAGACCCCAACACCCGTTGCCCAAACATCCAGAGAAATTGCTGCCCAAATTTGATCCAGATTTGAAGTAGTCAGTTGAGGATCACATCAAGAAATTTATGTTAGATTTTAGACTCTGGAGTGTTGAACATGAAGATGTCATGTGCATATTGTTCCTGTACACTTTTGAGGGGAATGCCTCAACTTGGTATTTTGCACAACAACCTCAAACCATCGTCCCTTGGGATAAGTTTGAAACCTGTTTTCTAGAAAAATTATGAGATGATAAATCTTCGTAAGTCTTAGTAATGGAACTCTCTAGTTTGAAAATGAACCCTAAAGAAAAAGATAATGACTTTAACCAGAGATTCCTAACATTAAAAAACAAAATCCCTGTAGATTCGTTGCCCACAGAAAATCTATTTGTTGCATACTATACTAAGGCTCTACACAACAACATAACCATATGGGTTAAAAGGTCCAAAAAGAACACATTATTAGAAGCCTTTGAGGAGACATTTCTAATTGAGAAAGACATTTTGAGATTAAAATATAATCTAAATAGTGAGATTGAAACAACTTCATCTTCCAAAAAGAAAATAGAAATTCTCACCAGACCTCCTCAGACCAAAAATCAACAAGAGACATTATACTTGGAAAGTTTGCAGAAATATTTCCTAAATTATCCAATCAATTCATAGACTTGAAAATATCCACTGAGGAGGCATTTACAAGTAAAGAAGGTTTTATACCACCTTTCAGAAAACCTTTTCCTCCAAACCGACCAAACCCAACCACAGAAGGTCTAAAATTTGAAGGTCTACATTATGCTTTGCAAACAACTGGAAGCACATGATAACTCTGTTTCTGCTCCCTCTGAAAATCATGATGATATTGGTGAGGAAGAAACACTTGAGGAGGAGTACTCATCTCCTCCTATTTTCAGGAATTTGTCAGACAACATCTTTCAAGCAAACTTTGAAACTGTCAATCCCTATAACACTCGAAGTCAAACACAAAACAAACCTTCAACCGAAACAAGTAGAAATGTGGTTTCAAAACAGCCAAAGCAAACTAAAACAAGACAAAACTATGTTTCCCCAATTTTAGAATATGATTTGGTTGAATATCTTAAAAAACCAAGGGCAAATATTTCAGTTTTTGAGTTACTAAAATTTCCACTTATCCTATAGAAAATGCTCCAAAGTATTGCTGAAAATAACAAAAGGAACGATCATATTAGCAAGAAACCAGTGGAAAGTGACCCAAACAAAGCTAAAGATGTTCCAGGTGTTGGGGCTCAGAAATGTCCTATTCTCATCCACCTTTCACTTCATAATTCTCCACATTTCATTGCCCCATTAACCTTTCATGACCTCATTTCCATAAATATACTTGGGTTTCACCTTATTGTTCTCCACTTTATTCATTTTAGTATTAAAAGGGAATTTGTGATTAAATGTTAGAAAATTGACATGTTTTCATATATATCTCAAATATGTGTGAGCTTTGTAATGTGTAGGAATATGTGAAGGATTAATTCAAAAAGACTTCTCGAATACTTCGTCCACGATTTCAAGATTTGAGGAGATAATGGAAGCCCATTCCAAGGAGAAGATCATAGAGATTTGGTTGGAATATCTTATCTAAGATATATGAGATACATGCGTGAGGATTTGAAGGGATTATATTTTGTAATAATAGGAAATAGGTTGAGAGAAAGGTGGATCTGTAATAATGAGATGGTTATCTTATCTTCAAGGTTCTCATGTATAAAAGAGGGTGCTCTCTCTTCATGAGATTTCAATTGTAATTAGAGAATTAGAGTAGTCATTAATGGTAGTCATTAGGATTCGAAAGAGAAAGGGATTCTTAGCTTTGATTCATGGTTTTGGTTTTCATGCCTTCATTATTCTGTTATGAAGATTGATTTGATTATTGAATGTAAGATTGCTTCATTGGTGAGAGATCTCATATGTTGTTATGCCATTCAACTCTTCACTTGTTGTATCTGCTTTTCCTTCATGTAGTTCTCCACTTCTAGATTAATTTCCTTCATGAAATTTCCCATTCTTAGAATAATTTCATTTGCGCAACTAGATTAATTTCAATTCCAGTCGTGTGTTAGATTAACAATTTAATTCCATTTGTGTGTTAGATTAATGATTCTATTTCAGTCGTGTGTTAGATTAATGATTCAATTTTAGTTGTAGCTTAAACATTAGATTAGATTAGTCCCACTTCAATCTTGAATATACTTTGCGTGTGCTTCATCAGTTTACGAACCCTGGGTTGACAAATTAGATAGTAGGGAAAGTAATACAACTCAATTAATACAACATTATTTTGGCCCAATATAACGACAATCATTCCCTTGTCACAATTGCTGTTCCTTTTGCTGTTCATTTGAACAGAATGATTGTTTTTCCTTTTGTTACAATTGATGTTCCTTTTGCTGTTCATTTGAACGGAATGATTACTGTTCCTTTTGTTATGATTGTTGTCCCTTTGTAGGGGTCGCATCTCTGGAGGACAGGTATTGAAAATGAAAGGTAAGTAGGCGACAATTAAAACGCTTGTGCCAACGCCTACCTTTGGATGATGCATAAAGGTTATATTTTAGGACATCTTTAGAGCCCAACACCAGGTAAAAAGTCATCTGAAAATCAGGATAAAATGGACATATCAGTAAAAACTGTAGGTAATTTAGATAAAAATCTTGCAGGTACAACCACAAAAAATCAGCATAATTCTGTTGTTTCTTCACGAAAAAATGTGCCTCCGTTTTTATTAAATTTCAAAATATTCAATAGGAATGTATATAACTATATGGTTGATTCTGGCACCTCGTCAAATGTGATTCATTTATTTGTGTGTTAGAAAATTAATGCTGAGGTAAAACCTTCTAATTTAAAGATCATTCAGTTATATCGAACTAACGTCAAAGTTATTGGTGAACATAAAAATGTGTTGATAAGATTATCGTCCAATCCCAAGGTTCACCAAGTAATTGATATTATTGTTGTTGACATTCCTGAAGTGTATGGTTTATTTTTTGGTAGATATTGGTCAGAACAATTACATGGTTATTTTGCTACAAATTGGTCTCATTTATGGCTGCCAAAAAATGGACATCCCAACAAGACTAGAATAAACAAAGAACGTTACCTCAAGTACTGTTGGCCCTTGACCAGGTTTTAAGGAAACACTGGTCATGTTTGACCATTTTTGGGACTTTGAAAGGCTGTTCAAAGACAGAGCACCTAGGAGAAGTGGAGATCGTGATATCTCGCCCTTTTTGTAGGCTTTTTGGGATTTTAGGGTTTATGTCATGGAGATGGGATGTCGGCCCATGGGTTTACCCATTCTTAGCCCTGTTATCCCTGATTTCTAGGGATGACTAGGAGATCATGTCTCGAGGCCCACAGGTCCTAGACATGGAGTATCGAGAGCAGGATTGACCTGAGCATGGCCCTAGAGGGCCCATCCTTCTTCCTCTTCATCAGATGTGTCCTGTCAGCAACAACATCATCCATCACCATTAGCTTGGACTTACATTAGAGAAGACTCTTTCTCCATGAGGTAATTGGTCTAGGTATCATGGTATGTGTCATGTTTGATCATTATAACTTTCATATATATGCATTAGGTTCCCTACATTTCTGACAACTGCTTGGATCTTACACTAACCCACTTGACCATTGTTGGGGGGATTAACGAGGTGCCCTAGCAAGCTTGTATCCATAGGTTTTGGTTAGCCACCAGGGGAGATCTGAAGAGCCATCGTCCTCTCCCACCATATTATCATTTTACATCTTATCTCCCATACATCCATCCCATTCCCCTAGTCCGGGCATTAGAAGGACCTATTTGAGGGGTTACACTTTGTCCTGTGGGAAGAAGGGGCTAAAGGCCTAGGAGGTAAAAGCAACTGGTAAAAGATAAAAGCCATAGGAAATAAAACCTATAGATGCATCGCCCAGGGATCCCCGAGAAGGCAATAAAAGGCCTCTCGATAAGAAACAAAAGGGACCCAAAGAAAAATGATAAAAACAAGGCCTAGCCAAGAGGATGGGAGGTCTCATCATGAGCCAGCCCATTATGTTCATAGGTATCTAGCAGTATGACATTGCCATTATCTGGTCACCATGCCAGGGAAATGACCCTTGGTTGCATGGCCAAGGGAAAAGGGGTCTCATCACGAGCCGACCTTATCATTTCTGCGAAAATACTCATGGGTAACACTGTCAGCCCTGGTCACCACGTCAAGGCAGTGTCCTTTGGTCAAACCTTGAAGAAAAAAAGAAAGAAAAGGTAATAAATAAAGAAATAATAAAGGCAAATAAAGGGATTGGAAAAAACTGTATCCATGACAGGTACAACTCGCCTCCTACAAAGGCACCCACGGATAATACCTACCCTTGGTCTTCACTGTGTCTGGACATCCTTAGATCATGCCACCTCATATTACATGGCTTGAATGATGTCTTTTGGAAACTTTCCTCTTCTTATGGGTGCTGGCCCAATAGGTTACCTTGTCTTTTTCTTCAGCTTTGTATAGTAGATCAGTGTAATATCTTTGAGATATTAGAGGATATGCTAGGGGTCTTATGCATGTATTTGATAAAATTAATGATGAAATATGATTGACATTGTTATGATCCTGAGGACTGATGAGCCCATGGAGGGCGAAGTTTTTGATGTGCAGGACCATGCCCGACGGACAGGTACCAGTGGACCGGTACACATGGGGAGATGATTAGCTCGGACCTCTATGGGGCTGAAGAGCCCATCAGATGGTTGTTGGGATGGCAGAGATAGGATAGCGACATAATGAGCCTTTTCACATGAAGAAAAGAAGGATGTTCCACCTGGGACACTTTGGCTGAGCCTAGCCTAGGGGGGATGACCCAATTTAGATGGAACATTTTCCTCTTGATGGACAGGATGTTACCCAGGAGATCTGGATGTCACCTTGAACGTGTGGCAGTTTCATAGGTTGCTGGCACGTGTGGCAGCTTGGAGGAGCCCTAGAAGGGCTAACGCCTGACTTCTGGATGCTGGACATGCCCAAAAAGGGCCACCGTCTCCCTCAGAGAGGCTTGACGTCCCACCTTTTGCTCATTTTGTTTCTTTTACTTAACAGTTAATGTAAAAATAGTGTAAATTTTGTAGTCAGCCTTGTCGGCTATTTTAATGACCTATTCTGTAAATTAAAGGTCATGGATTGATATATATTGAGGATGTTTTTCCCTCATTTGGACATAACACAACTCACTCTCTTGTGAGATCTTAATTCTTGTGCCCTACTTGGGTATTTTTGGTGTTTTAAGGTGAGGCGCTACTCTTGAAGGAGGATTTCTCTTGGCATTTATGGAATTTCTCTCATGGAAGGTTTACAACTAGGGTTTGCATATGATTTTCTTCATGATATGTAAGTGTTTTTCCTGCAAAACTTCTTGATTGAATGGTTGTAGGTTAGTATTCTTGCATTTACTTATAAATTTTCTGATTTTAAAACCCTAGGTAGCAAGCACACAAGTAGGTCATTGCTACATGTCCCCTTGTTGAGAAATAGTTTTCAGCCATTGAAGAGAGAAGATATAGCCTAGCCGTTGCTACACTAATCTTCCTTTTTCTGAGCTAGCATTGAAGTCATAGGTTGAAAAGAGGAGACGTCCTAGGCCTAGTTTGACTACACCTAGGGTTTCACCTTTTAGGGTTTGAAGGCCTTGCCTTTGCAACACCTTCTCCCTTAAATTTATACTTTGAGCTAGCCGTTTTGCCAAGATCATTTAGAGAAGGAGGAAGGAGCATGAGGCCTTGCTTAAGCAACACCGGAGTGAGCCTCCTTCCCCTAGGGTTTTGATTCTAGGGCCCTGCCATTGCAGCACCATAAAACCCTACCTTCCAGTCTCTAAGTTTTAATTCTCCCGAGACCTTGTGCCCTTACTTTTGACTCCATATACCCTAAGGCACTGGTTAAATATCCAACATTGAGCCTTTAGTGTGCAAAACCATCTTTTAAACTTCAATTTATGAAACCCTAACTAACTAACCCTAACACTGCTAACCTAGGCTGATGTCATACTTGACACAACAAGCTTTTGACTAATATAAGCAATTGAATGATGACGTCAAGCATTTACTGAACAAATTATTGATTGGATATACTGTAGGATTGGTCATTTGGATAGATATTTGTGAATTGATGATCTTTCATAGGCTGAATCAGAACATTGACTTTCATCTTGTATCTATCACATTGCTTATTAAATGAAATCAGATAGTTGAAGAAGTACTAACCCTTTGAGTTATAGCCTACAAATATATATATATTGTTGTTATTGTCTTGTTCCGAGCAGGTGTTTTCAACAGAGCCTACACTTCTTTTATTGGCTGATTAGCCGAATTATCTAATACTGGTGGTAACCTGTGAGGAGGGAAATATTAACACTTGACCTTCTATCCATTGCCTCTTCAAACCCTAGGTTACCGGGGACGTCTCCCCTGGGCTAACCTCCCTAAATAGAAAGAACCTCCCCATCAAGGTGACATTGGGTGGGGAAGGTTCCTGTTACTCCAGTTTGTCCTCTATCCTATAGCCTGTGAACTAAAATACAAACTGTGTGATAACAAGCCCCCTTTTTGTAATTTATAAATAGATAGCTAAGCGATGTAATAAGTACTAGAATCAGCTTATTGCAAGTGGTAAGTTACTAGTCGGCTTAGTGCATGGCTAGATGGATTTGTACATGAATGTGTCGAGACTTGCAGAGCTAAGTGCAAGAGTTTTGTAAGTGCTCTGTGTGAATGAACTATGTAAGGATTTGTGATTTGATCTAATTTGGGGAAAGAGGATCTAGCGAGGTGCACGCAGATCTCCTATCCTTTGTAGAGTTGGATCTATAACTTGGTGCATGTAAGAAGATTGGAAGAGATTAATAAAGAAGAAGAAGAGTTGGTGGGCATAGCCCCACACTGGGGTGAACCACATATATCCTGTGTTGATGTGCTTTGTGCAATGTTGTTCATAATTTTCATGTATCTATTTTCTTAGTGCACTTTTCTTGATGTGTGATAGGTAGATACATTGATGGTTAGTGCTTAATATATGAATAAATGCTAGATCTGATCTGATGCTATGTGCTAACGGATTAGATGTGCTTGATATTTATTACTACTGCACTGATATGTAATTAGGGTTAATCTGTGATGTGAACAATAGTCATAACTTAATGCATTCTATTGTCTAAGTGATATGTTAAGTCTTGTAATCACATATCTGTGTCCCATCTAGGTTGCAGACACTTGAGTTCTACAACTCCCGCTGCCTCTACCTTGGGTGAGACTTCATATGCTTCCCAGGTGTTGCCAAAAGGGCCGGTAGTTAGGGTTTTGTTGGTGTGATGTTGAAGTGTTGAACCCTGGGTCTACCCCTGTGTCAACAAATGGTTTCGTTGCCGGGACTGAAACTGCGATTGTTGGGAACTTAAGAAAAGAGAAAGATTTGTGCGTAGATATGTTGTTGTAGTGCACATTATTCTACTTGACTTGCGAAACTTTGTGCTAAAAGAGAAGTCTGATCTGAAGAAAAGAGGTAAGATCTTAAAGCTTTGTGCTCCGGTAAAAGTAAGATAAGTGGAAATGTTTTCTTCGGAAGTATGAATTTAGGTATGTTTGATAGATTTTGTCCTAGTTTGAAAACTAGGGCACAACTAGAAGAAATAAAATTTGATCTGAATAGATTTGATAGAGATAGTGAAAGATATGTTATTCCTATGCATAGAAAGAAATTTTGAACTAACAAGTGGATGTAGGAACCTAGAAAGAATTTTTGCAGAATGCAGGTTCATCACCGTGATCCAAGTGCATAGTAAAGAAAAGGGTGGGGATCATTTAAAAGAAAGAGAGGATTGACACTATGTTATAACTGCAGAAGATCGGGACATCTTGCTAAGGAATTCCTTGGTATAGGTCCTGTTTGTATTTGTTGTAAAGCTGTTGGCCATGAGGTTTTTGATTTCCCTAGAATGATTGCTAAAGTTGAAAATATGAACATGAGACAAGAAAATCATGAAGAAGGTCAAGAAACTAGGGATATGTTATAAAACCAAAACAAATCAGAATCTATGTTATTATAGCTGAAAGAAACCCTGAATGATCACAGAGACATCAATTTACCAGAGATATTAAAAGAAAAACAGTGTATAGAAACAAAAATAGGAGAATTTGACATAGACTGTGAATTAGATGAGGAAACACATGTGAATCTTATTTCATAAAGTACTTGGGAAATTTTGGGAAAGCCTACTATGATTCCTTCATTGGGAAGGACAGGACTGTTTAAAGGAAATATGATAAACCTATGTGGAATATTTACTAATGTACCTATCATTTCTCATGGAACATCGAGCGAAGAAGAATGTGAAGTCATTAAGTTTGTTGAGAACAACGCCCCTTTTTCACTTTTGTTAGGAAATACCTAGATTGAGAAAGATCAGATCCGAAGAAAAGAAAAGGAGGAAGCCACGAAATAGAAAAAGAAAGAATTAAGGGACTTCATGGCTAGAAAAATAGCGTGACTAGTGCAAGAAAAAGAGGACAAGTCGAAGAAACTAAGGGCCCAAGACTTAGCTGTCGAAGTTGAAAGAACACAAGAAGGCTTAAAAAACCTGTCCATGCAGGAAATAAGTGCATCTACCTCGGGAATAGTAAGAGAAGATATATTACACTCGAACCCTTTGAAATACCCTCAGCAGTGCGAAGTTACTACGCTAAGGGAAGAAAAGACTAATAATGGAAAGAGGAGCCCAGAGAATCAAATCACGGGAAAGAAGGCCAAAACTCTTAGTAAGAAGAAAGAAAAATTAGAAAAACTACAGGAAGCTCTAGATAAGACTTCGCAAAAGGAAGGATTGTAGAATTTGAACCTCATCGGGATAGTAGAACAACACAGAAAGACACTTCGCCACGATGAAGCTATATGACCATTGGAGGCGTCCCGACCGTTAGAATGACGCTCCAAAATGGTTAGAAACATAGTTATTTCTGAAAAGATCGCCATGATACCATTGAGACCACGCCATAATGGATGGAATCATATTGATTGAGGCATTTTGACCCATTGGAGGAAACCGTTACGACAATGCTATTTAATCTGTCGAATGTTGCATCGGGACCAATTTTTGCAAACCGAGATATCTGAGTTAAATAGATATGTGATTGCATACCACGTTGTGTTATCTAGACCTCACCATTGATTCAATTACGTTGAGTATCTGTTCACCTAAACAATTTATTTGACCATGAGTGTGTATATCGGGAGAACGTAGTGAAGTAGAGAAGTCTGTGGAGGAGATCTTAATAGACCTTATGACTGAGAAATTCATGTCTGCAGGAGTATAGGCATCACTGATGGGCGAATTTCAAGCATCCCCCTCGACTGGACGTTGATCTGGGCCATCCTGAATTGTGATGGAGAAAAGAAGCAAGCACCGCGATGATCTGGTGAATGCAAAGAAGATCCCGTCGATCTTTCCCGACTACATCCGGCCTTTGGATGGTGCAGTTAGTCGTGACTGTGTCCTATGGGATTTAAAGTACACACTCATCACTGTGTACGTCCCGAAGGGGATATGCACAGTTGGAATGTAGTTGTGACTGATCCCAACTCTCAAGATAAGTGATTTCAACCTTGACGACAGGAATAATTATGCGATGCTCTCACCGCATAGGTACCTGACGAAGACGTTTGGGAAGAAGCCCAAGATAGTTCCCCAGCCGTGAATCAAGGAGATCGCAATATTGACAATATTGAACATAATGAAGACCCCTCACTTTGACCTATGTTGGTTATATCTTCTTCTATACTATTTGAGTTATTGACCTAGGGTTCATTTCTTTCGGGTTCCCAATAAATTGTCTAAAACTATCGACCCTCTTGGTAAACGAGAAGGCAACACAACACACAGAATGTGGTGCATAGTCTCACCCGAGATAGATTTAATGGGTGGCTGCAAGACTCAGGTGTTTACAACCTAGGATTGAATATGAGATATGAGAACTCGACCTTTGAACCATTATTAGAACTGGTAAATGCAACATAATATTATTCACGACTATGCAGTAAATTCAACAACTTGTTCCCTCAATATCGCAACAACATTTAAACAAGAATTATAATAACTCATTCACTCATTAAGCACAACAAATAACTACTGAAAAGAGGATAAATATATGCATGCATTCATCACATTACATAGATATTATTGTGGTTCACCCCCTCCTAGGCTACGCCCACAAATATTTGGCTCTAGTCTCTTTTATTATGATAGTTCTGCATCTACAATGTTGTGCGCTTACAAATATCCTCAGATGGGTAAGATCTATATGAGGCAAACTAGATAGCACCAGGCTCCTCATCCTGTGATCTAATCCTCAAGATCTACCTTTTCTCATCTCCTCTAGCTCAATAGCTTACAAAATATTTCATACAACAAAATGTAAACCCAATTACTAACTAAGTCAAAGCAACTACAAAATTCATGAACAACCACAACAACAACAACAATAAACCCCCTCTATAATACCTCAGTATTGGTATTTATACATATTTGTCTCTTCATCCGTTACAATACATTACCAAAACTCTAACCCTACCGATGTTAGGTATTCCTCTCGTACACGTGTTGTTCTTCCTTCTAGCTGTAGCTTTCCTTGTGCACACTTTCTTTCATGTGCATGTGTTGTGTTTCCTTCTAGTTGTTGCTTCACTCTCTGCATGCTTTATTTCTTCACTATCATCCTTATTTCCACTTTGGCCTACTGCCAACAGGCCCTCAACACTAACATGTGGCTCTTCTCGAGTCACCTAATCCTTTTGAGCTTCTTCGATCTCCTTGGTGATCATCTGGAACTTTTCCTTGAGCTCTGCTGCTTGTGTTTGTGCCTATGCAATCTTCTCCTTCATTGTGTCCACGACCTGGACTACAAAGTTGTCGCTGATCAATCCTGCACATTCTGCTTGGCTTTGTGCTATATGTGTCTTATCTTCCTTTTCTTGTGCCAGGACTTCTACTACCTGCTCTTGTAATGGTTCCATTTGATCCTGCAGCTCTTGTTTCCAAGTTTGCCCAGTGATTAGCTCCGATTTTAATCTCTTCATATCCTGCGTCCCTTTGACATGTTCTACAATTAGTATTATCTTCTGCTTCTTATTGAGTTCTTGGATCACAAAGCTGATCCTTTCTTCTTCCATGTCCCATTTGTGGACCTACTAATCCTCCTCCAACCTAGTCCAAAGATGTGCTTCTTTATCAAACAAGTCAGTTGTTGTGCTAACCTACTACTCTATCTCCTACAGCTGCGTTGTTGCTTCCTGCTTCCTTTTCTCCTTGACTGTCGGTGGAGTGGTTGGTATAAGCTGTTCTCGAAGATCCTTGATCTCCTTCTAGTATTGATCAATTTCTTGCACAATCCAATCAATATTTTCTGCTGCTGTGATTGCCTCACTCTGTGCGGCCTGTGGAATCTTCTCATAAGTTCTTGCCAATTTATACTCCAATCCTTTTATGCGCTCCCTTTCCTCTTGGGTCTCGGATTTAGCCTTCTCATATACTATTTCTAGCGCGTCCCACTTCTTTGTTGCCTGCTTCAATTCGGTTAAGTCTCTGTGTGCACGAGACTGTACCACATGGTTTACACTCACTTGCAACTTGTGTAGCACCCCTGATGGTATCCTTGTCAACACAAGTTGGATTTGGCTTAAGTCCTTCAAGGGTTTCTTCCCCACAATTTTTTCTATGCGCAACATACTAGGGTTGATATGGAATGTTACATGTGGCTGTAGTATGGGATGGACTGACTCTAGTTCTTCTTCTTGCACTCTTCCATCTATCTGTGGTGTTGATGGTTCAGTTCCCCTGCTTCTTGCTATCGGCCCTTCCTCGGTCTACTTGATGAGCTGGTTGCATGTCTTCTAGCTCCTCTTGGATATTATCCCTGTGGTGTGAAACATGGTCGAGGTCCTCGGTTAGACAATCTTGGACCATTCGGGCTATCATTTCCCCGTCATAATCCACGATCGTATACTCTAGCAATGTTCATTTTGCCTTTGATTTCTTGCGCGCACATCCTATTTGTGTGGCTGGTCTCTTATTTCCCCCTAGTTCCTGTGTGTTGGGATTTGTTGCTTTCTCTTGCCCGAGCTCGGCGTTCTGTTGCTGCTCCTGGGCCAACTTTGTACTCTTCTTCTTCCCCTTCTAGTTCCCTATATTCTTTGTCCCTTCATCTGTCTATGTTGTCTTGCCTTGTCCCATTCTTGGTCTCTTGGGCACTTGGATTTTCAGAGGCCGCGTTTCTCCCTGCTCTGCCTCTTCTTCTGTTGTTATTTCTGGTACTTCCTAGGTAATGTCTGGGATCCTCCATTCATTGACCCATTCTCTGATGACCATGTCAATATCAACCTCTGTGATGCAATAACGCATCTGCAACCACTGTTTATCTGAATCCTTCCTTGCATGTATCCACATTGTGTGTAGTGTGGCCTAGAAATTGGCGATGTCCGCATATCGCGTGACAACTTCTGGTGTGATTCTCCATATCCTGGAGATGGCTTCTTGTAGGTTGCGTAGGTATCCTTCAAATATGGATTTGTTCATCCTCTTTTGACTAGCGCTCACCATCGCCTTTAGTAGTGAATACCTCTTTCCTTGGTTTGGATTGGGTCTGGTATAGAAAGTTACGTAACTTGGTTCCCTCCAGCCCATAAAGGCTATGAGCGTGATCAACCAAGAGTAGTGAAACTCTGTTCCTAGATCCTGTGCATCCTTGCAATCATCTAGGAACAAGTTCAATAGGTACAATTCCCAACTCATTGAGGTGCCTTCTGCAAACTGGGCTACAACTGCAACAACTGATCTAAAAATGAAGAAGACTTGTATTCTTGAAAATATTTGCAAGTAAAATTTTATGTGTTATAAATGAAAATGGATCATTTTTGCAACACAACTTTTAATAGGATTTACTCATTCAAGATGCATATAAACAACAACATAATCAATGAACATAAAACACATAACACAACAAATGATAAAGGAGTTCACCCCTCTCTTGGGCTACATCTCCTAGTCCAACTTCCAATGGATCATTTGTATTATTTTCTCAAAGTTCTCAAAAATGTGCTTTACAATGCTCAAAATTCCAAATAGACTGCTCCAATGGCTTCAGAATGTCCAAAAACCCCTAGTTGAGCTTTTGCGGCACCTTGTTTGGCCAAAAATTGAAGAAGATAGGCTTCCTGGAAGTCCCCCCTTCAAGCTTGTTGTCTCTGCATCTACAAAACACATCTCCCATGGCTCAACCTAGCCCACACGCAAATTTAAGCATAAAAACCTAGCACCGGATGCAACCAAGTGAACCATGCAAACTGTAGGACAATTACGGGCGCACCTAGCCGCTAACCGTCAAGGGCTAGGTCATATGACCCATGCGACCACATGCTAGCATAAACATGAGCTCCCATTACATAAGCCAATGGTCAAAGGCCAAATGGAGGGTCGTTGAAATAACTGTTGGAACAAACATTAACCACGTGCACACCCATACAATATAGCTGTATAGCTGTGGGTTATATGTTATATAACGCGCGACCAAGGGCTGGGGCTAAGCCCCGGCCCGGTCGCGGCCCAAACCACCTGCATATTCAAAATTATATACATTCATTTCCATATATATAATAAGTAACAAATCATGGCGCACCAGTTGGCGGCTCTTTGCCAAGTCTTTTCCCCTGCCGGAGGTCGCAGGGTCGACTCCAGCCAACGACATAAGTTTTAATCCAAATAATGGATGACACATGGTGACCATTAACTGGGCCACGTGTCGTCGTTCCGTTCGCTACCAAACATGCCAAGTCACCTGCCAAATTGTCTGAATGTCTGTCTGCCACATGTCATACAACTTGCCACGTGTTGTATGGCCTGCCACGTCAGCGTCCGTACGGACTGTACAATCAGCAACCTTTTTTTTTGCTTGTTTGTAATTTTGAATAGAATGCGATATCTCTTGCTCCTGACATCCTTTTGAACCCAAATGAGTTGCGTTGGGTCCGTAATGATGAGGTCTATGCTCTCGTTTGATTTGAAGTGATTCTGAGCACTTTGAATTTTTGAGCAAAATTTGATCCCCTGATCACACCTCCCCATTGGAAAGCTTTTGGACCTCCAAAAGACTATTTTCAGTCTATTTGAATATGAGGGTATAGTTTCCTCACTCTTCCAACCTCAATTCACTTGGCTTTGCTTGGATTTGTTCCTATAAGACCAACTTGAAGATACTCCACATTTCCTCGTTTTGAAGTTCGCATTCTCCTATCAAGGATGGTGTCTTCATGCAGTTCTGTAAGATATTCTGGGGAAAAATCATCTATAGAAGGAATATGAACATGCTCTCCATGATCATCAATCAACATAGGATCATACAATTTCAAATTCTCAACATTAACAACTGCATACATTTGCATATAAGGAGGCAAATCTAAACGAAAGGCATTGTTACCAATCTTGTTGATAATCTTGAAAGGACCATATTGAATCGGTTTCAATTTTTTACCTTCTCCTTTAAGCCTCTCCTTATTGATGTAAATCCAAACTTCATTTCCAACTTGGAAACTGTGATCAACACGATGCTTGTCATGTCTTGTCTTGTACTTGGCTTGACTCTTTTCCAACTGCTCTTGCACCATTTGATGTATCGACTCAATTTGTTCAATGAACTTTTTTGCCCTATCAATGTCATATTGACCATCGATAGCAATATCCTTCCCAAAGATAAAATCTAAAGGAGATTTGGGTAAATAGCCAGCTTCAAATGGCAACGTTTGAGTCGAAGAGTGCTTAGCTCGATTGTAAGCATGCTGAATGTAATGTAAATGCTCACCCCAAAGTTTAGGATGCTTGCTGCAATAAGCATGAAGAAGATGCACCACTATTCGATTTACCACTTCTATCTGACCATCTATTTGTGGATGAAAAGCTGTGCTCTTTTTCAGTTTGGTGTCCACGAGTGCCCATAAACTTGACCAAAAACTTCCAACAAATCGAGAATCCCGATCAGAAATAATGGATTTAGGCAATCCAAAATGCACCCAAAAATTTTGAAAGAACATTTGTGCTGTTTGTTCAGTTGTAACCTGCTTCATACAAGGCATCAAAATACACATTTTTCTAAATTGATCAACCACAACATAAAGATAATCATGATTTCATCTAGACATAGGTAAACCTCCTACAAAATCCATGGAAATACTTTCCCAAGGTCGAGAAGGAACCGGAAGTGGAGTATACAAACCCAACTTTCGATTGCTAGGTTTACTT
>ML782046.1:91803-102481 GCA_009831015.1 Picea engelmannii
TAATGAAGGAATTTGTGAAGGAGTTTTACCATGTCCCTTTGGAGAATTCGGAAGAGGTCTTGAATTGGTAGAAGAAGAAGAAGAAGAAGAAGATGGAGGAGAGGGTGGTGGAGAAGCACCATTCCCTCCATTTCCATTTGGAGATTTATCACCATTGTCTCCCTTATGCTTTGAAGGGTTGGAGCCTTCACCTTGCAACCTTGTATTCCTTTCTATCAAGATCTTCATCATCTCTCTCATTTCCATGATAGCCTTTCTGAGATCTTCATCTTGTGCAGGAACATGATCATGACTCTCTTCATGAGCCATACTTGGTGAATGCCTCCTTGAAACTTGCGGTGATGGTATATGCTTCCTCCTTGAAGGATGAGAACTTGGCTCTACAAGTTGACCTTCTCCTCTTGTGAGTTTCAACTTTGTGAGCATCACAAAACAAAACACTTGCAAATAATCAAGTCTTCAAAAACCTATGCTCTGATACCAACTTGATCTAAAAATGAAGAAGACTTGTATTCTTGAAAATATTTGCAAGTAAAATTTTGTGTGTTATAAATGAAAATGGATCATTTTTGCAACACAAATTTTAATAGGATTTACTCATTCAAGATGCATATAAACATCAACATAATCAATGAACATAAAACACATAACACAACAAATGATAAAGGAGTTCACCCCTCTCTTGGGCTACATCTCCTGGTCCAGCTTCCAATGGATCATTTGTATTATTTGCTCAAAGTGCTCAAAAATGTGCTTTACAATGCTCAAAATGCCAAATAGACTGCTCCAATGGCTTTAGTATCTCCAAAAACCCCTAGTTGGGATTTTTCGACACCTCATTTGGACAAAAATTGAAGAAGATAGGCTTCCTGGAAGTCCCCCCTTCAAGCTTGCTGTCTCTACATCTACAAAACGCACCTCCCATGGCTCAAACTATCCCACATGCAAATTTAAGCGTAAAAACCTAGCACCGGATGAAACTGTGTGAACCGTGCAAACTGTAGGATAGTTACGGGCGCACCTAGCCCCTAACCGTCAAGGGCCAGGTCATATGACCCATGCGACCATGCACTAGCATAAACATGGGCTCCCATTACATAAGCCAATGTTCAAAGGCCAAATGGTGGGTCGTTGAAACAACCGTTGGAACAAACATTAACCATGCACGTGCCCATACAATATAGCTATGGGTTATATGTTATATAATGCACGACCAAGGGCTGGGGCTAAGCCCCGACCCGATCGCGACCCAAACCACCCACATATTCAAACTTATATACATTCCTTGCCATATATATAATAAGTAAAAAATGGTGGCACACCAACTGGTGGCTCTTTTCCAAGTCTTTTCCCTTGCTCGGAGGTTGCGAGGTCGACTCCGGCCAACGACATAAGTTTTAAACCAAATAATGGATGACACGTGGCAACCATTAACTGGGCCACGTGTCGTCATTTCGTTCGCTACCAAACATGCCAAGTCACCTGCCAACTTGTTCGAATGCCTATCTGCCATGTGTCGTATGGCTTGCCATGTCAGCGTCCGTACGCACTGTATGGACTATACAGTCAGCAACCCTTTTTTTTGCCTGTTTGTAATTTTGAATAGAACGCGATATCTCTCGCTCCCAACGTCCATTTGAACCCAAATGAGTTGCGTTGGGTCCGTAACGATGAGGCCTATGCTCTTGTTCAATTTTAAGTGATTCCGAGCACTTTGAAATTTTGAGCAAAATTTGATCCCCTGATCAACAACTCCAGCTGGGACTTCCTCCCTGTGGTATTTTCTTAGCAACTTGCAGGCTAATAATTTCATGCCCAATTGTGTGGCTACATCATTGATCCTCGTGATGATGATCCCTCTTGTCCCCCTGTTGCTGTTGTACTTCTTCTTCATATCTTCTGCTAGATCTTTCTCCTTGGTTTTGTCATCCAGAAACAACGCGGGATCCATTCCACGAATTGGTAACCCTGTTATGTTCGCAATAAGCTCAATGGCTATGAGGATGGGCTTGTCCAACCATATATCCCCTGCATGTGTGACTTCTAGTAGTTTTTTGACATGTGTGGTTGCGTGCTGACCTCTTCCAAAGTGTGGTAAGTCGAACAGACCTAAAATTCCAGTTTTCTGTAGCCTAGCTACCCACTGGAGTGGCTGCTCGATCGGTTCACCAACCTAATTTATGCCTGTAGTATGGATAAAGACCCTCTTTGCAAGTTCCAAAAACTTGGATTTGTTTGCTAAATCATGGTCAGCGTATTTGAGCTTCCATATATGAACCAGTAGCTCTGGTCCTACCTGTACCCCCTCTGGTATGCGTGGTAGAACAATTTATGCTACCAGTTTCTTGCGAGGTGACCTTGGTATCTGTATCTTGTCTTTATTCCACTGTGGTGGCTAGCTTGAAGTTCCAATGACTTTTGGTTTCTCCTCCATATACCATTCTTGCCAATCTAAGGTATCTTCACTCGTCTCCCCGACTGGGTGGTCTGAGATGGTCATTTGAGACTCGTCTGGCTCAACTGCTATCATCGGTTTCGATGCCATGCCATTAACTTTCAGAGCTGCTTCTGTATTCTCTGGTTTCACCTTTTTTAGGGTTTTTGTTTCCTGGTTCTGTGGCTCCTGCGCTGCTCCCAACGTATCTACATTCATGGCCTCTGCTACTGGCTATTGAATTTCCTCCAGTATCGGTGTTGGTTGTATTGGTATTGTCTCTGGGGATGGGATTTTATCGATATTGACAATATCCGACAGCTCCTGTTCACCTTCTTCCGCCTGTCCTCATGACTTGGTCTGAACTCTGGTTTTCCTGGCGGTCTGGCTTGCTTCTGCTTTCTTAGGCAGTGCCATGGCGGTGAATGTCAAGTGTCTACTGGATTCAAATGGTCTCTGTGATATCTGTGAACTCACACTGTGCTCTTTAGCCTCTTTTTCTCCGTGTCTGTTTTATTTTCATGAATAGACTATTGGCTCCCTTGCTCGTATGTTGTATGGATTTCCCATGAAGCTTGTCGGGGATGCTTCCTTAATTACGGGTTTAATGCACCTTGATCACCGGTTCAATGCATATTTGACAGTTTTGTACTTTCCATTACTCCTGCTGTGCCATGTTTTGTTTGCATGATTGATATGGTGTCCCATCGGTCCTTTCCATCCTTTAATTCCTCCTAGTTCTGTCCTGTCGTCCTACTTTTGTCGACTCTGCTTTTCCCACTTGTTTCCCTTTGGATGTGACCATTGTATTTCTCCTCACGAGTTTGTGTTTCTAACTTTGCTTGACCTTTATTCCTCTGGTGCCCTGTGCCCTCTTTGCTTCTTTCCCTTTTGGTTCTTTTTAACTATAATATATATATATATATATATATATATTTATTTATTTATTTTTATTTTTATTTATTTTTATTTATTTATTGCGTGGTGGGTGGTCGACTGTCCTTGTACAGCTTCAGTCGGCTTCCATTGATCATCCTTATGATTTATGTGCCTAATAAATCTCTTAACTGTACAAGTCCTCCATCTGTGACAAATTTTACTTTGTATGGTCCTAACCAATGCATTCTGAGCTTTCCTGGGTGCTGTAACGATTTGCAGTCATACATCAGTACTAGATATCCTTCCTTGAATGTTTTCTTCTTGATGTGGCTATCGTTCCAAGATTTGTCTCTTGCTTTCTGAAATTTTTGGTGGAATACTACCAAGATTCAGTCTTCCTCCATGGTTAGTAACTAATTCAGTCTCTCTTGTACTTCTCCTCTTTCTGTCATTTGTGTGATCACTGCTACGCGCAAGCATGGTACTAAAAATTCTAGCGATACCACTGCTTCTTGGCCATAAACCAGTTGAAATGGCATGTGCCCCATCAAATTTTTTCACGTAGTCTTGTATGCCCATAATACTATTGGTACTTTGAGGTCCCAATCATCCCTTTTGATGTTGCAAATCTTTGTCAGTGCGTTCTCCAAAATTTTTTTGAAGGCTTCCACTGTGCCATTTGCTTGTGGATGATACAGTGTGCTCTTCTGGTGATGGAATTCAAATTCTTCAGTCATAGCGTTGATGGTATTGTTTATGAAGTGCATGCCTTGGTCCCTCATCAAAATTCTTGGGCACCCAAATCTAGTAATGACTTGTTCAAATAGAAAGTGCGCTATTGTTTCTGCGCTGCAATCCTTCACTGGTGTGGCTTTTGACCATATTGTTAAGTATTCTGTCATGGTGATAAGGCACCTCACTCCTGTTATTTTTGCTAGTGGGTTGATTGGTCCCACAAAGTCTATTTCCCACTTGTCAAATTCCTGTAATGTTACTTGTGGTCATAATGGCATCTCGTCCCTTCTGTTGGGTTTGCCTACCCTTTGACAAACATCGCATGTTTGATAATATTCCTTTGAATATTTGTGAATCATTGGCCATGAAAGTCCTGCGTGCAATACCTTTTGTGCAGTAGCTTTACCTGCATAATTACCTCCTGCAATTCCCTTGTGGGATTTTGCTAAAAATCTTAATCTTTCGTTCTCTAACACATATCTTCGCAATATGCTATCTGCACCCATTTTGTATAGGTGTCCTGCAATTAGTTGATAGTCGACAATGTGGACTACTAGGTTTTGCTTCTGTGTGGTGCTATATTCTTGCGGCGCAGTAATTGTACTCAAGTACTGAATGATATCTGCAAAGTGTTAATCAACAATTTGTACTGAGAATAACTATGCATCTGGAAAGTTGTCTTCTAAATTTGTAGGCTCTTCTCCATTTGTGACCCTTGATAGGTGGTCAGGTCCTGCGTTCAATTTTCCTGGCTTGAATATTACTTCAAAGTCAAATTATTGGAATAGTAATAACCACCAACAGATTCTCCCCCCCAACACTGGCTTGTTGACTAGGTATTTCAGGGCTGAGTGATCTGTGACCATCTTAAAGTGTTTTCCCAATAAGTAATGATGAAACTTTTGAAGTGCATAGACCATAGCTAGGAATTCTCTTTTTATCGTGTTATAATTATGTTCCGAGTCTGATAAATTTCTTCTCGCAAATGCTATCGGGTGATCCAAATCTCCTGCTCCTGGCTGCGCCAAGATAGCTCCAAGTGCTATAGCTGATGCATCTACATGCACATGGAATGTCTTCTCCCAATTTGGAAATACTAATATTGACGCTGTGACCATATTTTATTTCAGGGTATCTAAACCATGTTGACGCTCGTCGTTCCACTGGAACTTTGTATCGTTTCTTAGCATCTTTTCCATCGATGTAGTGATCTGCGCATATCCTTTGATAAATTTCCTATAATAACCTGTGTGTCCCAATGCCACTCTTAGTTGATGGACTGTTTTTGGTGGTGGTAAGTTAACAATATCTATGATCTTTGTAGGATCTACTATCAAACCTTGTTTTCATATAATGTGGCCCAATAGTATCCCAAACGGTGTTTCAAATATGCATTTCTTTATGTTTAGTGATATCTGGCACTACCTACATCTTTCTAACATCAGCCGTAAAATCTCCACATGTTTTTTTAACAGACTATAGACTATCCAATCATCTAGGTATACTTCAAGAAACTGATGGATGAATTCCTTAAACGCAACAATGACTACTCTAAAAAGATTGCTGGTGCATTCTTCAGTCCAAATGGCATGACTGTGTATTGGTAAGATCCCCATTCTGTCATGAATGTGGTCTTGCATCTTTCCTCCTATGCTATCTTAATCTGATGGTAGCCTGAGAATCCATTAGTGAATGAGTAAGCTTCGTGTCCTCCCACGTTCTCTAACACTTCATCGATGAACGATGTAGGGAATAGGTTGTGTAAGCATGCATTGTTCAACTTCCTCAAGTCGAAGCATATCCTGATCCCTCATTGCTTCTTGTCCTGAACTACCATCAGACTTATCCATTCTGACTCCTCAACCAGTTCTATGATGCAAACTTCGAGCATCTTGTCGATCTCAACTTTGAATTTATGTTTATATATTGGGTTCAGTCTGTAGGGTCATTGTCTAATAGGTCTCACTTCAGGTCTGAGTGGTATCTTCATCTCTCCTAATTCTCCTGCTATACCCTTCATCTTTGTAAAGGTTGTGGGAAACAAGTTGCTGTATTTGTGCAACAACTCTATGATGATTTATACTATTTTCCCATCCCAATAGTCTCTAATGTTATCCATTTTGGGATGCTCGACTATCCCAATGTTGACTTTATTTACTTTTATCGGGGTGGAAATGAATTCTGATTCTATGTGTGGACCTTCCACGTCTCTTTCACCTTCTGGCTCTTCAACCTAAATATCACGTGGATCATCTTCATCTGGTGATTCCTCTTGCACGTGGTAACAAGACAACAATTCCTTAACTATTTGTTTAGGTTGGCATGTTCTCAGACAGAGGCAGAGTATGCGTGTTTTTCATTGATGGAAAAGATCAGCACGATCAGCAGAGCGATGATAGTATGGCAATGGAAAGATCAACTATGAAGAGAAACAATGGTCATTGGATCTCATTTAGAATCCTTGATGACCGTTAGATCTGAATTCAGATAGGAGTAACGTGCAGTAGAAGAGAACAGATCTCAGGTGTTAGATCTGAGCTCGAAGACTAACCATCGTTGGATCCATAAGAAGGAGCATGATATTTACGTACAATATGAAGCAGGCCTACAAAATCCCGAAAGCAGGAGGACCGCCCATCTTCAAGTAGGACACATGGCGAGTGATTGGCATTTCCCTGTCTGGAAAGTCAAAGAAAGGAGGTGCTCTATCCTTTGAAATCGCGAAATGCGAAACCGCAATTTAATCTGAGTCGTTGATCAAAGGGAGATCATGGACCATTGATCAGGCATGACGAAGGCCCGTGAAGTTGTGAAATCGTGATATAATCTCAGTTGTTGGATTCAGAAGACACGTGACAATAGATAATCTTTTCACTGACTGGAAAGTCAAAGGAAGGAGGTGCTCTTACACTTCAAACTCACAATATGTGAAACCATGAAAAGATCTGGACCGTCGAATCATCAAAGTTCTGGACTATTGATCTAAAGAAAGAAGCGCTCAAAGGAATAGCCATTGGTCTTATCTCGTGGTCACATCATCGAGAGTTGGAGAGAAGAGCTAGAGAAGCCTAGCTCCATTTTTGAGTTTGTGACATGGAGTGTTGAGACCTTTCATCATAGGAATGTCGATATGTGAATTTGCGAAACGCCTTTTGGCATAGGTCATGGTCACCGTCGATGGTCATATGAGAGGGAGGAGCTAGCACTAAGATAAGCTCCATTTTGGGGATCATAACTTGGAGTGTCGAGACCCTTCGACACAGGATTGCCGAAATGCGAAATGAGAAACACATTTTGATCAGGCCCATGGTCACAGCCAGTGGGCATATGGTATAAATGTAATACCTTGCAGATTTAATCCAACGATGCTTGTTAATTCAAAATTTGATCGAAGGGCTACTGTTGATCTTTACGATTAACTATTCAGTTACGATTCAGTTAGTAGAAAATCGAATCATGGTTCTTGATTGGTTGGCGATTCAGTTGTTGAGAAGTTTTTGTCTTTGCCCAAGGAGATTCAAGGTGTAACTGATGAGGATGGTGTGTATAAATGGAGAGATGCACTGACTGTGTAAGGTTGGTTGTTCTGACTGAAAAATGAGTTGAACTATAGAAAGGTAAAATTACAGTATGCGCAGTGTGAAGAAAGCTCAGAGATAAGGAACAGAAGATAAATAGAACAGAAAAGGTGAAGAGAGAAGAATGTGCACATATCAAAGAAGCATGAGAAGGACAGAGAAAGAACATAAAGAAAGAGACAACAAGTCAAGCCAAGTATGAACAAAGCAGAATGAATTGTAGAAAAATGAAGAAGTGGTAAGAATTTATTTATAATCAGGGAGGTAGGGTGGTGTTAGGGAGGATCGTGGTCCTCTGATATTCAAGTTGATGCTTGAATATTGAGATTTTTAGCTTCCATCTAATTGTGGCTAGAAAATAGGGTGGCAGGGTGGTGCTTGGGAAAACACAGAGTTTTCTGTATGCAAGTTGGTGCTTGTATAAGTGGAAGTAGTTGCTTCCATCCAGTCGGTGCTGGAACAGTTAGGGAGTTGGTGATTCCTTCTAGTGGGTGCTAGAGAAACTAGAGAGTTGGTTATCTCAAACAAGTTGGAGCTTGTAAAAAAGAGGTAGTAGCCTCACACTGAGTTGGTGCTCAACTATAGATGATGTACATAACTTAAAAGACTGCCTATCATTTCGAAGAAGAATATGTTTTCTCCCTTTATGGGTTTCCTTGTGAAAATCTGTCTCTATGTATATCTTATGTGTGACTGATGCTCATTATTTATGTTTTTCATATGTTGTATAATATTTATGATCACTTGGAGAAAGATTAAAAATGGTTTAATTGACTTAAAATTGTTTAAGCACAGTAACAACTGATTCACCCCCTGCTCTCAGTTGTCTTAGTAATTTCAACAATTGGTATCAGAGCGGGTTCCTTTTATACAAAGGTAGATATGTAAGATTAAACATGACAAGTCGTGAAGGGACTTCAGCAACTAAGACTCCTCTGTTTGATGGAACAAAGTTTGCCTTCTGGAAGTTTAGAATGAGAACATAATTAATGGCCTTAGGTGCTGATGTTTGGGACGTAGTAGAGACTGGATATACAAAGCCTATTGTGCTAGCCTCCAAGGATGATAAGTTAGAGTTTATCTTTAATGCTAAGGGAATGAATGCTAACTTGAATGGACTTGCTGAAGCTGGGATTGTAAAGGTGATGCATCTTGAAACTGCTAAAGCTATGTGGGATAAACTTGTTAGCAGCTATGAAGGAAATGAGAAATTAAAAGATGCCAAACTTCAAACATATAGATTGAAGTTTGAACAACTAAAGATGAATGAAGATGAAATAGTTAACAAGTATTTTTTAAGAGTTTAAGAACTTGTGAATTCCATGAAGGGTCTTGGTGAGAAGATTGAAGAATCATTTTTGGTTTAGAAGATTTTAAGATCTCTGCTTGATAAATTTAATCCAAAAGTCTCTGCAATAGAAGAACTAAATGATCTTAAGACCTTGTCCATTGATAAACTCCTAGGAACACTAACTGCATATGAAATGAGAATCAACAAAGATAAATCCATTACTAGAGAAGAATCTTTTAAATCAGACAAGAATACTAATTTAGACTTAGATGATATTGAGTCAAAATTTGTGAGAAGGTTAAAGAAAGGATCAGGAAAATATCAAGGCAAGCTTCCCTTCAAATGCTTTAAATGTGGTAAGATAGGTCACTTTGTAGCTAAGTGTCCCCACCAGAAAAAGGACTAGAACTCTGATGATGAAAAGAAGTACAAATTCAAGAAATATAGTAAAAAGAAAAGTTTGTGTGCAAACAATGAAAACTCCTCAGAATATATAGATAGCGATTCATCATGTGAAGATAAAGTGAATGATTTTATGCTTATGGCTATGGGAGATATTGATGATGAAAACACTGGAGGTGAAATGGATAATGAAGAAGTTGTGGTGGATATGGAAGGTGAATTAATCAATGCTTTGGAAGAGATTGATAGACTCAGATGTAAGAAGAGAAAACAAAACCAGTTGTTGATGCAGTTTAAAATGAATGTTGAAAAACCTGATGAAAAATTTGCTCTACTAAAAGTGGAGTTAGAAGAGGCAAAGAAAATAGAAGACATACTGAAACAATAGTTTTCAGAGAAGAAAGTGAGGTGTGAATCCTTAGAAGAAGAGATAGTAAAAACCAGAAAGGAAATGGAGAAGTTTAAGGTATTATATCACCAAAACCTGCCAAGTATTAAAGCCTCATAAGAACTAACTTCCATTCTAAATCAACAAAGGAATCCAAAGTTGAAAGCTGGCTTGGGTATGAAGAAGGATCATGTTAAGCCCTAATATTGGCTCATTACCCCTTAATTGGGGCATATTATATTAGTAATGTTATTTTATTTATGTCGGCTTTAGGTCATTAGTTGTAATTATACCTCCTAGTCTCCTATATATACCAAGGAGACATTTTCATTTTGAATCATCTTGTACTTGGACATTTAAGTGGGGTAAAAGGAAGTTGCCCCCTTGAAGAGGCTTATTATCTGAAATTCTCTCCTTTTCAAGGTGTTGAGTACTTTTTCTAAGGATTTTATATGCTATATTGATATTTGGTTACCATATGGTATCAGAGCTCAAGGTCTTGGGGTTTCGCTGCTACATTTGAGATACCTTGGCATTTTTGCTATAACTTTATTTCTACAATGTTTAAAAAGGAACGGCTTGGAGGATATTTAGTATATGAATCAAGGTACGTTGAGTTTAAAATTTAGCTCCTGAGGCCCTATACTTTCGGATATACAACCTGTACAATATAGGGTTCTGGAATCATTCTGAACTGATTCATTGTGGAATTTTCACTATAAAATATTTTCTGTATTGTTTTCGACCCTGAGCTCCATATGATATTTATATAAATTATTAAGGTATATTGGGTAAATGGTTTAGCTTCTGGGTCATCTTAAATTTGTGGATACACCCTGTGTAAGATAGGGTATCTGACTAGTCCTATTGACTAGTCTCAAGAAGGTGTTCCAGGTAAAACAATCATAAATTCTTCCTAGAGTATCCAAATTGTGTGGGACTGGTTGCATTGGATTGTGGACAGTCTGTAG
>ML782046.1:106701-117716 GCA_009831015.1 Picea engelmannii
CATTTTGAATCATCTTGTACTTGAACATTTAAGTGGGGTAAAAGGAGGTTGCCCCCTCGAAAAGGATTATTATCTGAAATTCTCTCTTTTTCAAGGCGTTGAGTACTTTTTCTGAGGATTTTCTATGCTATATTGATATTTGGCTCTTAACAGATCAAGTAGTGATCATCCAAGTAATATGGAACACATCAAGTTTGTTAAATCTACAATCATTGAAAACAACCATTTTGCAAAAACAAAGAAAGAAAATTAGCCACCAAGAAGGAATGAAGGAAAAGGTACCAGAACTGATCAGAGAAGCTATCAGAATGAAAGAAATTGATCCACTCAGAGAAGACAATCTTTTCCCAGGTACAAAAGTATTTTCTATGGATATTGTTTTTTCTGTTCTAACTTTGGTCACAAAGCTATAACTTGTTCTTTAAGATGTATATATGAGCAAACAAGTTATTTATGGAATAATTATCTACCACAACAAATATTGAGACATCTAAACAACAAACATAATAACAATTATGAGCATAACAATCATTACAGTCTGTTATTTAGTGAACCAGAATGTTATGTCTATCATAACTATGGACATAAAGCCATAGATTGTCGCTTAAGAAATTATAAGCCAGATTTGAAGTCCACTGCTGAAACTTTCAAGGTTTGGAAGAAGAAAGAAGATGACAAGTGTGGACTAGTGTTATCATCCCAAAAGCAAAAGAATCCATGGTTTATTGATAGTGGATGTTCCAAACATATGACTGGAGACAAAAGTAATTTTCTAACTCTAAGTGAAAACAAATCAGGAAATGTAATTTTTGGAAACGATGCACCAAGAAAAATAAAAGGTAAAGGAATGGTAAGTCTGAGTAATGGAAAAGGAAAATCTCAAGATGTGTTATTTGTAGATGGTCTGAAACATAATCTTCTTAGTGTCAGTCTAGTCTGTGATTGAGGATGTGAAGTGGTTTTTACTTCTAAAGATTGTAAAATAAAGGCTGTGAATTCAAGACAGTTGGTTGCAAAAGGAATAAGAACAGAAAACAATGTCTATGTGTTAAAAGAAGAAAAAGAAGAATTCCACTTAAGAAAATATGATGAAAGTTCGCTATGGCATAGGAGACTTGGACACTGAAATTTTGATCATATAATCAAGCTCATAAATAGTGGGGCAGTAAAGGATCTTCCAAATATATCAAATCCATGCGATTCTATTTGTAAACCATGCTAGATAAGAAATCTTACTCAGACATAGTTCAAATCTAAAAAAATTCCTTCAATAAAAAAACCTCTCTAGTTAGTGCATATGGATTTATGTGGACCATCAATAAAAGAAGGTACAGGAAAATAAAACTATTTTATGTTGATTATTGATGATTATTCTAGACTAACATGGGTTGCCTTTTTGAAGTAAACATCTGAAGCATTTGAAAAATTCAAAGTGTTTAAGGCTCTGACTGAGAATCAAACAGGAAAAAGATTGAAGGCAGTGAGGTCTGATAGAGGAGGATAATTTAACTCATGGAACATCAAAGATTTTTGTGATAAACATGGAATCAAAAGAGAGTACACAATTCCAAGGACTCCACAACAAAATGGAGTTGTTGAGAGGCAGAATAGATCAATACAACAAATAGAAAGGTCAATGATGAATGAAAGGAATATACCTTAGACATATTGGGTGGAAGCAATACATACAACTGTTCATATCCTGAACAAAGCTCATCTTAGGCCATATAGTGACAAGACTTCTTATGAATTATGGTTTGGAAGACCTACTTCAATCAAACATTTTAAATTATTTGGGAGTAAATGTTATATCAAGAATAATGATGAAAATATTGGCAAATATGATGATAGGGCTGATGAAGGTATATTCTTAGGGTATGCTACAAGTAGTAAAGGTTACAGATGCTACAATAAGAGGCTTCATAAATTGGTTGATTGTATTGACATAAAAGTGGATGAAGAAATCCCGGTATGAAATGTAAGCAGTGTTGAACCAAGCACAAAAGATATAATTGAAAACGAACATGAACATGTCCAAGGATCAGAAAGAGAAGAATCTGAATCATATGAAGATACTAATACTCTACCTGATACAAATCAGCAGAAAGAAGAAAAATCACCTCTCAGAATTGTTAGAAAGAATCATCTTGAAAATCAGATAATTGGAGATATAAATAAAGGAGTTCAGACAAGAAGGAAATTGATTAAAGACTTAGAACAATCTCATGTTGCCTTTTTATCTATTATTGAACCAAATTTTTTCGATGAAGCCAACCCACATGATGATTGGATTAGAGATATGAATGAAGAGCTTGATTAGATTGAGAAGAAAAATACTTGGGAGCTTGTTCCTAGACCTGAAGACAAGAATGTAATAGGTTCCAAATGGGTGTTGAAAAATAAAATGAATGAAAAAGGACAAGTTGTTAGAGATAAATATAGATTGGTCTGTAAAGGGTATGCACAAGTTGAAGGCCAGGATTTTGATGAAAATTTTGCACCAGTGGCAAGATTGGAAGCTATCATAATGTTTCTTGCATATTCATGTCATAAGAACTTTAAAGTGTATCATATGGATGTTAAGTCAACATTTCTTAATGGTTATCTAGAGGAAGAAGTATATATGGAGCAACCTAAAGGATTCACATTGACAAATAATCCTAACTATGTATATAAGTTGAAGAAGGCTCTATATGGACTGAAACAAGCACTAAAAGCTTGGTATTATAGACTGGACAAATTCTTACAAGACAAAGGATTCAAGAAAGGTACTGTTGACAACAATCTCTACATTAAGTTTGAAGGTGATAATTTAATATTTTTTTTGGTTTATGTAGATGATATTATTTTTGGCTGTACTAATGAACCCTCTGTCCAGTGGTTTTCTAACTCTATGAAAACAGAGTTTGAGATGTCCATGATAGGAGAACTATCATACTTTCTTGGCTTACAAGTACCGATCAATGATAGGAAGTCTTATGTACATCACAACTTCCCGTCCTGATATAATGCAAGTTGTTGGAATGGTAGGTCGTTATCAGTACGATCCTAAACAAAGTCATCTAGTAGCGGTAACAAGAATATTCAAGTACTTGAAGGGCACAATGAATTATGGTTTGTGGTATCCCAGAAATCATCACCTCCAGTTAACTTCTTATTCAGATGTTGATTGGGAAAACTGTGTTGATGAGAGAAAACGCACCAGTGGAGGAGCATTCTTCCTGGGTGACTCATTAGTAGCATGGATTAGTAAAAAGCAAGGATCCATTTCATTATCAACTACAGAGGCATAATACATTGCTGCGGCTACTTGTTGCACACAATTTTTATTGATGATACAAACTCTTGCAGATTTGAAGGTAACTTACACTGATCCCATTTCACTTCATTGTGATAACACCAATGCCATTAGTCTCTCTAAGAATCCTATACTTCATTCAAAATCTAAGCACATACCAATAAAATACCATTTTATTAGAGAACAAGTTACAAACATAATTGTTCAAGTGAATTATATACCTTCGATAGAACAGATAACTGATATCTTTACTAAACCATTAGCAGGGACACCTTTTGGATATCTTCGCCAAAAGTTGGGCCTGATCTCACTGTCAAACTAAGAGGGTCCATATTGTTAGGGGGAGTTTGTGTTGGTTGAATATATGATACCCTCGACATGTACTACAACAGATCAGGGGGAGCGTGTTTCTTCTTTGACATTGATGTCAAAGGGGGAGAAACGATGGTAAAGAAGTTGGATGTTCTTTAAGGGGTTGGTGTAGTAATTAAAAGGATGGTCAAGTTGGATGCTCTTCAAGGGGTTTTCATCAATGCCAAAGGGGGAGATTTTTGGCATGTTCTTAGATAGAGTTAGAGTATGCATGTTTTTCATTGATGGCAAAGATCAACATGATGAACAAAGTGATGATAGTGTGGCAATGGCAAGATCAACTATGAAGAGAAACAATGGTCATTTGATCTCATTCATAATACCCGATGACCGTCAGATATGAATTAAGATAGGAGTAATGTGCAGTAGAAGAGAACAGATCTTAGGCATTAGATCTGAGCTCGAATACTAACGTTGTTGGATCCATAAGAAGGAGAACGATCTTTACGTACAAGATGAAGCGGGCCTACAAAATCCCAAAAGCAGGAGGACCGACCATCTTCAAGTAGGAAACATGGCGAGCGATTTCCATTTCACTAACTGAAAAGTCAAAGAAAGGAGGTGCTCTATCCTTTGAAATGGTGAAATGAGAAACCACAATTTAATCTGAGTCATTGATCAAAGAGATATCCTGGACCATTGATTAGGCATGACGAAGGCCTGTGAAGTTGTGAAATCACGATATAATCTCAGTCGTTGGATCCAGAAGACACGTGACGACAGATTAGCTTTTCACTGGCTGGAAAGTCAAAGGAAGGAGGTGCTGTTACACTTCGAACTCACGATATGTGAAATCACAAAAATATCTAGACTGTCAAATCATCAAAGTTCTGGACCGTTGATCTGAAGAAAGAAGCGCTCAAAGGACTAGCCAGTGGTCTTATTTCGTGGTCACATCGTCAAGATCTGGAGATCAGATCTAGAGAATCCTAGCTCCATTTCGGAGTTTGCGACATGGAGTGTTGAGACCTTTCATCATAGGAATGTCGATATGTGAATTTGTGAAATTCCTTTTGGTGTAGGCCATGGTCACCGTCGATGGTCATATGAGAGGGAGGAGATAGCACAAAGGTAAGCTCCATTTCGAGGATCGTAACTTGGAGTGTCGAGACCCTTCGACACAGGATTGCCGAAATGTGAAATGCGAAACCCATTTTGATCAGGCCCATGGTCACAGCTAGTGGGCATATGGGATAAATGAAATACCTTGCGGATTTAATCCAACGGTGCTTGTTAATTCAAAATCTGATCGAAGGGCTACTGTTGATCTTTACGATTAACTTTTCAGTTACAATTCAGTTAGTAGAAAATTGAATCATGGTTCTTGATTAGTTGGCGATTCAGTTGTTGAGATGTTTTTGTCTTTTCCCAAGGAGATTTGAGGTGTAACTGATGAGGCTGGTGTGTATAAATGGAGAGATGTAATGACTATGTAAGGTTGGTTGTTATGACTGAAAAATGAGTTGAATTGTAGAAAGGTAAAATAACAGTATGCACAGTGTGAAGAAAGATCAGAGATAAGGAACAAAAGCTGAACATAACAGAAAAGGTGAAGAGAGTAGAATGTGCACATATCAAAGAAGCATGAGAAGGACAGAGAAAGAACAAAAAGAAAGAGATAGCAAGTCAAGCCAAGTATGAACATAGCAGGAGGAATTGCAGAATAGTGAAGAAGTGGTAAGAATTGATATATCTATATTGTTGGTTATTCAGTCATTTATTTATAATCAGGGATGTAGGGTAGTTCTAGGGAGGACTGTGGTCCTCTGATATTCAAGTTGATGCTTGAATATTGGGAGTTGTAGCTTCCATCTAGTTGTGGCTAGAAAATAGGGTGGCAGGGTGGTGCTTGGGAAAACACAGAGTTTTCTGTATGCAAGTTGGTGCTTGTATAAGTGGAAGTAGGTGCTTCCATCCATTTGGTGCTGGAACACTCAGGGAGTTGGTGCTTCCTTCTAGTGGGTGCTAGAGAAACCAGAGAGTTGGTGCTCTCAAATAAGTTGGAACTTGTAAAACATAGGTAGTAGCCTCACATTGAGTTGGTGCTCAACTATAGATGATGTATAGAACTTAAAAGACTGCCTATCATTTCGAAGAAGAAGAGGTTTTCTCCCTTTATGGGTTTCCTCGTGAAAATCTGTCTCTGTGTATATCTTATGTGTGACTGATTCTCATTATTTATGTTGTTCATATGTTGTATAATATTTATGGTCACTTGGAGAAAGATTAAAAATGGTTTAATTGACTTAAAATTGTTTAAGCACAGTAACAACTGATTCACCCCCCCTCTCAGTTGTATTAGTAATTTCAACAGTTTTTTCCATTGTTGTTCTTCTGTGATCAATTCTATATCTGTTTCTTTGATAAATATTACTCCTCTTATCTGTTTTAGAGTTGCATCTATGTTGGGGTTCTCATGTTCGAATGAGAAAGTGATTGAAAAATTCTGTTGCAATGTCATCCAGGTCATAGTTCCTTTATGCAACTTCTAGTCTATATACCAGTTTGTTGGTATGCCCTCTAGAGTGTGTATGAAGTGATGATGCCATTCCTCTGGGGGTGTCATTTTCCATAGCATTCTACATGCCTCCATGTGTTCCAATGGTGCCCCATTTCCATCATACTTCTGTTATTTGTTGTTTTCCTGTTCTGTGCCAAACCTTATGTGCAATAGCCTCTTACATTGGTACCAATCTGTGATGGTCTCCTTGCATGCACCCCACCATCTTGCAGGTGTGTCTTTTTGTGCTAGATCAAGTGCTAACCGACTCTAGTTCTCTAACACTGCTTCTTCATGTTGTGTCAAGAATGTTTCCAAATTGTTTATTCCATGGAAGCTAGGTGGTTCTCTGATTTTTGTGCCTACCCATCTTATTGCGTGGTCTATTCTTGCACATATTCTCGTGGACACTTCATGTATACTTTGTTGCCAGTTCTCTAAACTAGTGTCTGAGTCTATTGCACATGAATTAATTCTCTGAAAACTGAGTACCCCATTTGCAGTTGGGTTTACATAATCCTCATCACACGCAGTTGTTCTTTACAACTGGCCAATTTCCTCTAAGTCTAGGAAACTAGGTTCTACAAACCTCTCCCCTTCTGATGGGTCTAATAACGCGATGACCCTGTATTCTCCTAAATCAAATGTCATTTTCCTGGTCTTCAAATTGATTATGGCCTGGTTTTCAAACGCCTAATCCAACCCAAGAAATGTCGGGTAAGGTGTTGTGCCATCCACTATTTCAATAACTTCAAAGTGTGCTTTAGTGCACACTCCATCGAGATCTACTGTCACTCCTTTCAATATACCGATTGGTAAGACTTTGTGTTGGTTTGCCAATTTTAATTGAATAGGTGAATATCCTAATGTTGGCTCTCCCATGGACTGTCGTGTCTTCTTTGGTAATACATTAACTTCAGATCCTAGATCTAGTATAATGTCTCCCATTTTGAAATCCCCAATATTAAAATTCAGTCTAAACTCCCTACTTGTTCTTCTTCTCGTGTGCAGGTGATTGACTGTCTTTGGTTCTAGCTTTCCTTTAATCTCAGTGATACATTATTCTAGTATGTTTTGCAATATTTTCATAGATGATGGATCACTTAATACCTTTACACATGATTGCAGAAAGCCTTTGATTGTACTTACTTGTCCCGTTGGTTGCATCCCATTGGTATGATCCAATGATGGTGGCATCTAGTATTCTGGTGCTTCATTGTTATGCTGCGCAGTTGAAATCGACGCTATGTCCTCCTTCTAAAATTCTTGTCTTGCTTCTTTAAAGATCTCCCTTTCCTTCTATGCATCGAACTGCTTCCTTGGTTCAGTGTTCTTCTTTACCCATTGATTCTGCATTGGTTCTTGTCGAACTGCGTCAGTTCCTATTTTATCTCCTCCACGGGTAACTATGTTGATGTTCCATCCTTCATCCCTTGCTTCGACCAAAATCCACTAAACATTCTTGTTGTTTTGGTTCCTCTTCTCCTTAATCTTTACTAGTAGTGTCGAAAATTCTTCTGTGTCATGATCTGATGCGTGCCAATACATACAAGTTGCTGGTGGAGGCAGACATTCCCTTGCATAATGTCCTAGTTGTTGACAATTGTGACATGTGACTAGTCCTCTACCTCGTCCAAAACCTCCTATGGCTCATCCTCCTCCTCAGTATCCCGCTCGATCACCCATCGGTGCGTTCTACTGAGGCTGTGCCATATTGTACTGTGGTTGTGCATTATTGTACGATGGCTGTGTAGTATTATACTGCTACTGCGCAGTGTTGTATGGATCTAGAACTTGATTAAATTTTGGTGTTTCTTGCCCAGTCATCATTTCTTCCTATACTCTATATGCATCTGATGTCCTCTCCCGCATCAACTCCATAGTTCTACAATCTTTGTCGTCATGGCCCACTGACTTGCAAAAGGTGCAATATGATCTCTTTGGGACTGTTTGGTATTTTTGCATCATCGTGTAGTGATAAGGGCCGTGACCTAGTTTCTTGCAGATTTCGCACCATAGTACTCCTGGTGGTAACAAATTTGGCATTCTGGTTGCCATATATTGTGCAAACGTTGGACATTCATTCTTGTGGTGTTGTTCCGTCCTGTATGTGGTACACCAAACAACTTCTCGTTTGTCCTTGTTCTTATTCCGGTTCAGCTAAAACATGAGATTCTTCAAATCCTCCTTCAATTCTTCGATAGCTGGGTCTGTCTACTAGTACTGGTTTTCTTCTAGTTTCAAGGCTACCTATAGAGCCTCTGCCTGTGTCCAAAATTTCTATTGTCGTAAAGGGTATTTTAAGTGTGGGATTAGTGAGTTGACAAACAGGTGCCGATGCTACATATCTATCATGAGATATTTTAACTTTCCCTTCATTCTCTTGAATCTCTGATCAATCTCCCATACAAACTCTCCTAGTTTCTATCTTATTTCGATCATCTCGTTTATCTACTGATCCTCTAAGTTTGGCTTTTGGAACTCATTTATCAATAACTTCTTAATGTCTTCCAGTGTCCTTTTCATCCCAGTGGCACTGTTTATGGCTAGACTCATGTACCAGTCTAGTGCGCAGTCTCTTAGCATAATAGCTAGCTACGGGAGTTTGGTATCTTCATCAGTGATATGTTTGGCTTCCCAGATCTTTGCACAAATGAAAAAATTCTTTTCGGGGTCTTATGTTTCTTCTCCTCTAAATTATGGTAATCTGATGGTGGGATCATGTCCATCCTGAATGTTGAACTACTACCTCCATGCAATGTAGATACTTGACTAGTGCTACCTAAACTAGATCCTCCGATTGTTGTTCCTTGTGTATATGTATTGCCTACTATCTGGCTGCTTTTGAACTTCGGTTGTCTAAGTGATGGTGTTCTCTTTGGTGTATTAGTCGCACATGGGTTTATGGGTTCCACATTGACATTAATATGGATAGGATGGATGCCTTATCCTTCCTCTCTTGGACCTCTCGTCTTCTCTCATATGTTGTGTGCAGGATTTCCTCAATCTTCTCCACAACCCATAGATCCTCTACCTCTTACTCATCACTTGCCAAGCCTTCCCTCGAGGCTATGGCTCTCTTCTTGGTATTCACCTTGTATTGGTAGGGTACTCTGTGATGTGTCTTTCCCATTGACGCTAAGATCCACTTGATTTGGTCATCGTCCATCATGATCGGTTCCAAGGTTTCCTCCTTCTTGCCCTTATCCTTTCTTCCTTCCATTTCTACTCTCTTTGTTAGTGCTTCCCTCCTTCCCCCATGCACGTAGGGAAGTTTAGTTGTCTGATTCTATTGTCATTACACCTTTGTTATATATAAGTATCTTAATATAAGTATGCAGTGATCGAATGTACCTTCCTCAAGGTCCGCATATAAATTATTGCTCTGCTATGCTGTATGACTTCATTGTGTCAACTGCAAACTCTGTTACAAACCCTCTCACAATACTGTCAAGCCAAAAGTCTACTGCGCGAGTGAACTTGTTGTCCACTTGTTGTAACTGCTCAATATGTACTAAGGTCCAATCTAACTGTCGAATCCATTTCATCGCATGGTTATCCTTCAACCTTAGTATCTACTCCTACAGTAGATGCGTAAAATCACAGAAAAAGACTTCGTGCAAATCAATAAAGACGTATTTATCCAGATATTTGAGGGCTTTTATTCTAGGGTTTCTATTGTCTTTCTGTGCAAACTCTAGCTCTTTTTTTTCTCAACCATCTTTCGATCTCTGCTTTTGTGGGATTCCACGGTCTCAACATTCCCTTCTAATGGCTCATTGGTCTCTTCCCTAACCTTTTCTTGATCTGCCTCCGACAAATGTTCGACTTATCTCCTCTACTCAATCCTCCTCTGTTCCTACCTACAACAACATAACCATTAGTTGGTTATATCTTCTTCTATACTGTTTGAGTTATTGACCCAGGGTTCATGTCTTTCGAGTTCCCAACAAAGCCTCTAAAACTATTGGCCCTCCTAGTAAACCAGAAGGAAACACAACACATAGAATGCGCTGCGCAGTCTCACCCGAGATAGCTTTAATGGGTGGCTACAAGACTCAGGTGTTTACAACCTAGGATTGAGTATGAGATATGAGAACTCGACCATTGAACCATTATTATAATTGGTAAATGCAACATACTATTAGTCATGACTATGCTGTAACTTCAACAGCTTGTTCCCTCAATATCACAATAGCATTTAAACAAGAAATATAATAACTCATTCACTCATTAAGAATAACAAATAACTATTGAAAAGAGGATAAATATATGCATGCATTCATCACACTACACAGATATTACTATGGTTCACCCCCTCTTGGGCCACGTCCACAAAGATTTGGATCTTGGCTCTTTTATTATGATAGTTCTGCATCTACAACGCCGTGTGCTTACAACTCTCCTCATATGGGTAAGATCTATATGAGGTGAAATATATCACACCAGGATCCTCAGCCTAAGATATAATCCTCAATATCTACCTTCTCTCGTCTCCTCTAGCTCAAAAGATTACAAAATAGTTCATACAACAAAGTGTAAACCTGATTACTAACTAAGTTGGAGCAACTAAAAAATCCGTGAACAACCACAAAAACAGCAACAATAACCCCCCTCTATAATACCTCAGTATTGGTATTTATACATATTTGTATCTTTAGGCATTACAATACATTACCAAAACCCTAACCCTACTGACATTATGTTAAGGTCCTAACCCGCACATAGGTAGATCAATGTATTCGGATGTAATAAAGGTCAATATTAATAAGACCTTTCAATAAAACAGAATAAGGCGGATGTAAGAAGACCTAATAGAAGCTTCCGCTTCTAGAAGGATCTTCC
>ML782046.1:122787-142238 GCA_009831015.1 Picea engelmannii
TTTCTGTTCAAGTGCTATTTCTGTTGCTATTTCGTATATCATTTCTGTGTATTGTGAAGATTATGCTGGATATTTTACTGTTATTCTATTATTTCTAGCATTTCATTTCTGTTCTGCATATTTTATATATCTGGTATCTTGCACGTTAGGTCTTCCTCTCGTGTGCGTATTGTTCTTCCTTCCAGCTGTCTCTTTCCTTGTGCACGCTTTCTTGCATGCGTGCATGCTGTGTTTCCTTCCAGCTGTTTCTTCACTCTCTGCACACTTTCTTTCACCACGATCATCCTTCTTTACACTTCGGTATTCTACCAACAATCGACATTAGTAGGTTAACGCATGCGTTAAACTCCTCCTGTCGTGATTCCATGGAGGGTATTTATGGTTATATAGGTCCATCACTATTGATCCAGTGTTGATCCACCTTATCACTAGATTGAGAATGTAGGGACCAGACCCCCACCGGTTCTACCCAGGGAAGGCTGTAGATCTCTCTCTAGTGCAACACATAAAGGAGGCATATGGCGATGTGGAGAAGGGGAAGAAAGGCTACAAGGTATCCTCCATCAAGGATGGCGCAGTGCACCTATATTGTCAGCTAATAGCAGGCAAGATTGCCAGAAAGAACTGCCCTACGCAAGTCACAATTTTTGTAGTCGACCTCACAGGAAAGTGTGTCGAAGGGGTGCATATGAACTGGGCAAGCTACCTTGTCAATGAGTTGGAGAAGGAATTCCGCAAAGTGCAAGACCAAGGATATGAATTTCACTTCAGTTGGTTGTTGATCCTCATTTCATTTATCACTTGGGAGATGCCAGAGGGAGTGACATTCCCAGATTTTGAGCCATTAGAACCATTGGCCATGAGGTTCACCACCTTGTGGTATTCAAACGATATGGCGAAGCAGTGGTAGTCAAATGCTATCTTCCACTCCTACTATTTACAACTTAAGCGGGCCATTGAATCCTTCCCCCGAATACACTCCATATGTTCATGCCACTAGAAACGTTTTGTGCAGAGCGAAACTTTATATATATCACTGTGCATGGGGATGAAAGAAAGGAGGAGTTGTAGTATTACTAAAAATTGATTGAGGAAGATATGGAGGAGATAACCAAGGAATGGCCAGCCGAATTCCTTGTACCAATGGAAGATACAGAGCTCTTCGACCTTGATATCATTGGGAGCCCATTAGTCACCCAGGTCGAACATGATGGATAGGGAACACCAAGAAGAAGAAGAAAAAGGAGGAAGTACAAGACATAGATAGTGAGGGAAAAGATAGTGCATCGGAGGAAACATCATTTGATTCACTTGCAGGAGGCGGAGGTGACGAAGTAAACCAAGAAGAAGAAGGGGAAGAAGACAATAAAGAAAAGGGTGAAGTAACACTGCCAAAGCATCCCGTTACAGAGGCCGAAACATGGAAGAAAAGGAAGGGTTTTCCGTAGAAACCCTCAACATGGAACAAATCCCGAGCCACTAAGCCTCAGTCGTAGAATGTGATCACAGTGGATGATATACATCTCATCATCACATCTGTCGAATATGCCTGAGAGGATATCCTATAGAGACATGAAGCAAAGCAAGAAACAATGTATGACCAGATTGAGAAGGAACTGAAAGACATCCAACAAGCCATCCAGTCAAGTTGCGGAGTGTCTACTACGCCCTCCTCAACAGAAAGTGTAGAATTGGGGGATGAGCCTACCCAACTACACAGATTATCATATCCAATAGAGATTCAACTTTGTCGAGTCCAAGAAGAAAAGGAGTAGGCCACAGAGGCCTTGAAACAAGAAAAGGAGGAGATCCTGGAAAAACTTTGGGTTGTGCAGCAAGAGAAAGAGGACCTCCAGGCGAAGTTTGAAGAGGACAAAGAGAAAATCCAAAAAGAGAAAGACCAACTGCTTGCAGAGAAGACTATGGTCAGAGAGGCAGTGACAAGAGCACTTTGCTTTGTGTCGGACCTAGAAGAGATGGAATAAGAGACAACCGAGAGCCAAGTGGGGAAGATCATTAAATCCATTCAACAACTTCAAGCAAGAGTAGTAGAGCTAGAACTTCAAGTAGTACCTAGCACCCCACAAGAAGTATAGGATCAGAGGGAAGAGTCTGCTAGGAGCACAGTAGAATGAATTAGGGCGTTGGCCGCAAAATGTAAGATATTAAGCGATCGAAGCTCGTAGACCTATGAGCGTCTTGCAGAAGAGCCAGAGTTGAGGAGATTGGAGGCACAACTCCAAGAGGCAAAGAAACAATCTTCCATCGTGCAAACACAGCTGAAGCTGCTTATTGCAGTGGAGAAGATGAAAAGTTCATAGGAACAACTTGAAGTTCAACAACAGGTCACTGCCATCCAAAGATGAGTTATGGAGGTGACATAGAGACTCCAGCCAGTGCAGGATGAAGCCCACACACTTTTTGAAGAAATCAAGGGATAAGGATCATAGTTGGAACAAGTGGTCATGAGAGTGGAACAACACATACAAGGACCTATCACCAAGCAAGTACTTCGGTAGTTCATCGAGCAGGAGGCTCTGGCAAAGTAGCAAGTTGAGGCATCTCGAGCTAAGCTCTAGGCCTTCGAATCAGTGTTTCCCAGATCATAGTGACTCAGGATGAGTCACAGGTGAGTGTTGGGGGCCTGTTGGCCCTTGACCAAGTTTTAAGGAAATGCTAGTCATGTTTGACCATTTTTGTGACTTCGACAGGATGGTCGAAGATGGAGTGCCTAGGCAAAGTGGAGATCGTGGGATCTTGCAATTTTTGATGGTTTTTGTGCTTTATGTTTTATGTAACATACATGGGATGTCGACCCATGTGTTTACCCATGCTTAGGCCCCTTTTTGTAATGTATAAATAGATATCTAAGTGATTTAAGAAGTACTAGAATCAACTTAGTGCAAGTGGTAAGTTACTAGTCATTGATCGACTTAGTGCATGGCTAGATGGCTTTGTGCATGAATGTGTCAAGACTTGCAGAGCTAAGTGAAAGCATTTTGTAAGTGCTTTGTGCAGACAAACTATGTAAGGATTTGTTATTTGATCTCATTTGGGGAAGGAGGATCTGGTGAGGTGTGCGCAGATCTTTTATCCTTTGCAGAGTTGGATCTGTAGCTTGGTACATGTAATATTATTGGAAGAGATTAATAAAGAAGAATAAGAGTTGGTGGACGTATCCCCACACTGGGGTGAACCACGTATATCCTGTGTTGATGTGCTTTTTGCAATGTTGTTCATAATGTTCATGTATCTATTTTCTTAGTGCACTTTTCTTGATATGTGATAGGTAGATCCATTGATGCTTAGTTCTTAATATATGAATAAATTCTAGATCTTCTCTGATGCTATGTTTTAATTGATTAGATGTGCTTGATATTTCTTACTCCTATGCTGATATGTAATTAGGGTTAATCTGTGATGTGAACAATAGTCATAACTTAATTCATTCTATTGGCCAAATGCTATGTTAAGTTCTGTAATCATAGATCTATGTCCCAACTAGGTTGCAGACACTTGAGTCCTGCAACTCCCCCTGCCTCTACCTTAGGTGAGACTTCATCTATTTCACAGGTGTTACCGAAAGGGTTGGTAGTTAGGGTTTTGTTGGTGGGTTATTGAAGTGTTGAACCCTGTGTCTTCCCCTGTGCCAACAAGTACACTGTGACAAATCTAAACGACCCAAATGTGCCTTTTATTACTGTTGCAAATTCGATTGAGACATAGGGAATGAATAATTGTTTTGGTAATTTCATGACTGAAATTTCCTCTATCGCCAACCCAGAAAAACATTCTGAAGTAATAACTTATACTCAGACAACAACTTTGCCAAGTACACGGAATATTGCTAATGACGAACAAATCTGGTCCTTATATTTTGATGGATCCAAATCCCAGGAAGGGGCAGGTGCTGGTTGTGTGCTTATAAATCCCACATGTAATAAAACATTTATTTCTTTTCTATTGGAGTTTTAATGTACTAACAATACAACATAATACAAAGAACTTCTGCAGGGACTAAGGAAGGTACTGGATATGAACGTGCAAAAATTGGTAGTATTTGGTGACTCTAAAATCGTAGTTAAACATGTAAGAAATGAAATACATTATTTGTCACTGCATTTGAAGAATTACCAAACCAAGGTATGGGGTTTAATTCACAAATTTATCACTTTCAATATAAATTCCATTCCTAGGTCGAGTAATTCAGAAGATGATCTACTAGCTAATGTTGCTTCTAAATTGTTTCCCGCCGAAGGTCTTTCTCCTAATGCATTCTCGGTCGAATTGTTATTCAGGACATCGATTCCTGAAAACATCACAAACTAGAAAGTATTTGTTGAAGATCAATAGATCATCAATTTTTTTCATATGAAGGACACATTCCAGGATGCAGTAATTGATGAAAGTACTCATGAAGAAAACCTATGATATTTCGTGGTAATATCCGATCCTCGATCTGTAGAATTATCATCCGAGCTGGTAAACTCTATCCCCAAATATGTTTTTATATTAGAAAATTTTTATGACCTACATGAAAAATTTAGAGGGGTATTCAATTGAAAAACAAACAATTCCTCATTGTTATACGAAACCGTAAATTTAGGAATGCAAGATAACCCTCAAAATATCAATATGGGAAAAGGGTGCTCTGAACAAGAAAAGTATTCTTTTATAAAATTGTTCAAAGAATTTAAAGATGTATTTGCTTGGACGTATGACGATTTAAAGACTTTTGACCCAAACATAATACAACATGTAATTCCTATGAAACCCCAAACCCAACCTTTCCAACAAAAATTGAGGAAAATGCATCCTAAATTGGAACCCACCGTAAAAAAGAAACTAAATAAATTACTCATTACAAAGATAATTTTTCTAGTTAGGCATACTCAATGGGTATCTAACTTAGTCCCTGTAAGGAACAAGAGTGGAGAAATTCAACTTTGTGTCAATTTTCAAAATTTAAACCGAGCCTCTGATAAAGACAATTACCCCATTCGTCCAATGGAACAAATTCTTCAACAAGTATTTGGTTCTGAAAGACTATATTTATTAGATGGTTTCTCAGGATATAACCAGGTCCTTATGTCTCCATCAGATCAGTTGAAAACCAATTTTCATACCCCCTAGGGAACCTATGCCTACAAAATAATGCCTTTCGGATTGATAAATTCCAGTGCCACTTTCCAGTGAGAAATGGAAATTTCTTTTCGTGGCCTTATTAATCAGTTAGTTGTGGTCTATCTAGATGATGTCACTATATTTTCCAAGAACAAGAAACACCACCTGTCTCATCTTAGGGATATGTTAGAACGATGTCGCAAGTTTGACATTTCACTCAACCCTAAAAAATCAGTCTTTGCAGTAGAAAAAGGGAAATTCCTTGGGTTTATAGTCTCTTAAAATGGAATGATAATTGATCCCGAATGAACCCAAGCCATTGCCAACCTTCCCCCACCTTCTTCCAAAAAGGCCATGCAATCCTTTTTGGGTAAAATTAATTTTGTTAGATGTTTTGTCCCAAGTTTTTCTGAGATGGTCAGATCTCTACAAAATATGATAAAAAATGATGTTTTATACAGATGGGGATCACAAGAGAGTCAAGCTTTTGATTCTATCATAAAAACCATAATCGATGCACCTTCCTTAATGAACCCTGATTTTTCCTAGGATTTTACATTATATACTTTTGCATCTGACAGATCTTATGCCGATGTACTTACACATAAAAATGATGAAAGCAATGAGATACCCATTTCATTTATGATATCTACCTTTAAAGGAGAAGAACTAAATTACCCCATAGTAGATCAACAGGCGTACGCTATTTTTAAAGTTGTTAAACATTTCAGGTCTTACCTGTCAAAATCCAGGACACAAATTGTTGTTCCTTACCCCGCGATGAGAAATCTGTTAGTGCAGAAAGAGATAGGAGAAAAAAGAGCAAATTGGATGACATCACGTTAGGAATGTGACTTCAAAATAGTACCTGCACAAATTGTTAGAGGTCAAGGCCTTTGTAAATTAGTAGCTGATTCAATTGAAAAGTCAGAAAATCAAATAAATACATCATCTGTAAATCAACATAACGAAACACAGATCAGCTATGCACAAACTATGCCCAATTCATGGTATGAGAATAACAGATTTTATTTGCTGCATGAAACTTATCCTCGTAATATTGATCCCAAAAATAGAAGATCACTAAGGCTTAAATCCGCATCTTTCCAATTAATTAATGATATATTATTTCGAAAGAATTTTGATGGTGTTTTTTTGCGTTGCTTAGAAAAAGAGGAATCTGAAAGGGTGCTGGCTGAAATTCATTCTGGTGATGCCGGGGGTCATTTTTGTGGAGATACCATTGCCCACAAAGTAATAAGGGTTGGATACTATTGGCCTACCTTGTTCAAGGATGCTCACACTTTGTCCCACAAATGTGTAATCTATCTGTAATACCCCAAGGATGAGCCCCAATTATGGCTATGTATTGTAAACATGTTTTATAGGCTAGTGATCCAAGTGCATATAAGTTGGTGGGATTATGTGTTTATTAGGATGAAGAGCCTAGGTTTTAAAGGCTAGGAGCCTAATTTTGTATATGTAATTATGCAAATCATTAATAAATAAAAACATCACTGCGTGATGACCGACCAAGGAGAAAGAGTGATGGGGGACTAAGCTTCCACAAGGCTAGGTAAGGGAAAGGGGGATGAAAGGTTGGAAGAGGGGATAATATTGAGGGCTTAATTCCTTGAATAATAATTTATTATTATTCCAAAGTGGTGTGAAAGGTATATATTTTATCCTAAGTTCCTAGAAAAGGGAATGCTTACTTGATGGAGTGCATGCAGCTTCATGGGCGGCATGTGTCAGCCCAAGCACATGCAATTTAACCCAAGAATTGAGCCATTATGGGGGTTCGTCCTCCATTCTTGCATCCATTGTCTGAACCATGCTGCTTTGTATTTGACCTTTGCATACCTCACGTAGCTCCGAAACCCGAAACCGTGAGGCCATCATGTGATGTTTTCCTGAGAAGTCGACACATCCTTAGTCTGTACCCGTTGTACCTCTACATTGGACCTCTGCATAACCAAGAACATATGAGAAACTAGTTGGGAGGGAAATGCCAACCTGTGTGTCTTGTGAACTTAGTTTTATCCACACTGCAAATCTGAGTTCGTTCTTAACTGTTTGGGTTGCTATCTTCTGTGAAACCTTAGCATATCGTAATTGTCTATGCCGTGTGTGTTTTAACTGTGGGTTTTTGTGGCCATGCAGTCCCTTGGATGAATGTGATTTTATGCCATCATGTGTTCCTTGCCGAGCCTTAATATTGTCCTCCTTATGCTAGAACAGAGTTGAAGAAGTAGGTTGTCAGGCCTGTGTGAAACACTCTCTCCAGGTGAGAGAGGTGGTTGTGGTTGAATATGCAGGTTCTCAAGCCTGTGAGTGACTCTATCCAGGTGAGAGAATGCATGGAGGAAGTGAGAAATACTGGAAGGGGTCCTGTAACTGCAACAGATCTCGGAGAATTCTGGTCCGGCCTGTTGTTGAAGCCCAAGGAAAGGGAGGTTTAGTAGCTGAAGGACTGTCTTATGTGACAATGAAGGTGTATACTCCTGGGGTGGGAAAAGAATATGGGGAATGAGAGTCTGTGATAAGTGGGCATAGGTGGCTCCTGGGAGAGAATCCACCTCATAAATTGTGTGTCTTCTTGATGACCTTGCTTAACCTAGGATTCCCTTGCCCGGTGGAGCTTAGTCCTAGCTCAGGGGTGACCTACTGTTGAGATTGATGAGAAATGCGGTCTAAGGCTGGGAGGTTTGTGGAAGATCTACATGCAGTTGGTGGTGTTATTTCGGTTGAAAGATAATTATAATTTATCTGCTTAATTTTATGTTATGCATAATGCTTGAAAGTTATCATGTATTCCGTTGCATGCATGAATTACTATTAATTCTATTTAAGTCTGTATGACAACAATAACTCCATGTATATGTATATATGTATATAAATATTAGTTCATAATGTGTTAGTTTGATTTGATGCATATTATTTATAAATATATGTATATATATTCCGCGTAGTAGCGTTTCTCGGTAGTGGAGTGATGGTCGGGGATGTTACACTGTCAAAAGGCTATTGGACAGGTGAAAAAATCATCTTTTCCTTTGCAGCCTATTACGGTAGACACACCTTTTCAGTAGTGGGGCCTAAACATTATAGGACCGATTAATTCCCCTTCCTCACAGAAGAACAAGTACATTCTCATGACGAAAAATTATTTTATGATATGGTATGAAGTCGTACCATTAAAGGTAATCAATACGAATCAAGTAGTGTCCTTCCTAAACTCCCATATTATCACTCGATTCAGAACTCCTGAGTGTTTGGTTTTTGACAATGCTTCTTATTTTTCTTCCCTAGATATGAATGTTTTCACTCTAAAAAAAGGGATTAAACTAAAGTACTATGCCAGCTATTACCCTCAAGGGAATGGTTTGGCCGAGTCAACAAATAAGAATTTGATCAAGATTATAAAAAGGACAGTGTCAGAAAACCACAAGAATTGGCACAATGCATTGTACAAAGCACATTGGGCTGATAGGGTAACTCCAAAAGCCTCCATTGGTAATTTTCCCTTCTTCCTCGTTTACGGAAGAGAAGCCATCCTTCCCCCACATGTCTTTCTTCCTTCGCTGCAATTGTCGCATAAAGTTCAAGAAGAGGAATGCCCTCTAGAAAATCAGATAAATGCTTTATTAAAATTAGAGGAAGTAAGAACACAAGCAAACATAAATTGGATCAACATCATCAATTTGTAAAGAGCTGGTTTGATACGAGTTCATACTTGGAAAGTAATTTTAATGTAGGGGATTTTGTCCTCAAATGGGACAAAGCACACGAGAATAAAGGAGAGCATACTAAGTTCCAAAACTTGTGGCTGGGGCCTTTTGTCATTTTTGAAAAATTGGGTCCAAATTATTTTTGGCTACACAACTTAGAGGGACAACCAGACACTTTTCCAGTGAATGGAAAGTCTCTGAAAAAATACTTCACTTGAGAAAATAAGATCCACCCCCTTGTAAATATTTAGTTTACATTTTTTTTTTTGGTTCTTTTTATTTTGCGTGGTTTTTTGCGTTTTCTGGATGATTGTATCTAATTCATAAATTCATTATTGAGGGGAATTAGATCTTCCATTAGTAGTAGTTGATAACAATTCTTAGCATTTGAACATTAAGTTCTAAACTCAAATCAGTTGAGGAAAGTTTTTGTCCAGTCATTATTCCCGGTTTTCATTGAAATCTCAGGGAAACACAATTATCTTAAAAAACTTCTAACACCGTCCCTGTTTTAATGAGAACAACTCATTGTGATTTCCCATCCCAGAGATGATTTCTTAGCTGGAATCAAAATGTCCAAATTACGATGAAAGTTATCAGTTCCTAAAGAATAAGAAACTATTCTTAAAGTTTGATCCTATCACTACCCGAGTGTGAGATTTTTAGTATCACCCTGCTCTCTTGATATCGCAAAGTTTCTGAAAATATTAGAAACATTTTTAGAGAGTTGGAAGCACTGTAATGTGTGGGAATTGTGTGTAAAATCATCGGGATATTGAACAGGTTTGCTGGAAGTGGCTAAATGCACACATGATACCAAGACAACTTCACCGAGGTACTGAATAGGCTTGCTGGCAATAAAGAAATGTCAGGTTCGAATATCCTCATGTATGTTTTATTAAATTGATCAGATGTTAGGATTATTTTATCATAAATGGACAACTCTTGGACTTGATAGGAGTACTAGAGTGGGTTAAATGACATACCTGTCGAGTTTATAGACATCTGCTGACAGTAGTGGCCCTACCAACGATATTTGTGTTATCTGTATAAATATGATTACCCTTGTGATCTAAATGAGATGTCGGATTACAAATTTTTGGACATAAATTTATCCAATACTATAACTTATTTTTTCTGAGTTATTGTCGAAATGCTTGATCTGTCCTTTAATTGTTTCTAATAATTATTTTTGAGTCATTTGTTCCCTGATATAAATTTCTAATGATGCAGAGATAACTACTTTGCTCAACGTGTCGCCATTGTTGGTAGCCAAATATTCATGTCAATTTTATCATTGTACAATGTTGTCTTCAAGGGATAAAATTTTTTGTAGCTGCCTACTTCTCCTTGCATATTTTTTTTATCATCTTCAATTTTGAAAACATTCATTGGACTAGTTGTTTGTATGAGTTCATTATTTTTAATTTATCATTCTACTTGTTCAATTTCATGATTGAAAGCATGAAATTAGAACAATTTTTGGTTTGAGGGAATTATACAGTTTATGGGTTTTTCTTTTGCAAGTTGGATAACATTTTGGTCATCTAATGTTCTTATAAACCCTAAATATTGTGAATTTATCATTTTATTGGTTGATCCCTTACCATAACAATTGAGTTATCCATCTTGTGAAATATGAATTAGTCATTGCTATCTTTGATTATTTAGTTTTGACATTGACATATGCTTGATTGCACAACTAGTAGAACTTTGGGTTAATTCCAAATATGAATACTACCCCTAACAGTCGTATCACAGTCTCATTGTCCTAGTACAAGACTGACACACTTACCTTCAAACATCACCCCTTTGTCCTGCATATATTAGACCTGCATTCATTGTTGCAAGTGGTAAGTTTTGGTGCTTTGCATTTGGCAGTCATTTCATAGAGTGGTTTCCTGTTTTGTGCATCCTCTGGTTACTACCCACTTAATCCTCCAAATGGTTGTTATGGTATCTTCCCAAATACTTAGGTATCGGGTTTCTCCCGATTATGAAGACCTCATCCTACATTTCATGTGTTGGAGAACAAAACCCACCTCTCGTTGCCCCTGTTGTTTCTATCTGACCATATCAATGGCGCTCGTGGTGAGGATCAAGCCCAATGGTTCGCAAGTTCTCCTCTCTCATGACGATTCCATGGATGACCTGGTGGCGTATGGATGGGATGGTTTCATCAGACGATTTGAGGGTTTCAACCTCACAGTGGCCCAAGATTTTGCTCATATGTTTGATAACAACAGGGCTAAGGTTGGGAATCTGCAGTTAGAGGTAACCGAATTTTCCATCGTAGAAGCTACAGGACTATCCCAAGAGGGAGATCGATGGTTTAAGCACATCAAAATCGAAGGCGTGCCCTGTCATTTACTCATAACCTCCAAGAAATCACGTTGTTGTCCAAAAGGTACACCGATTTCTCTTTTCAAACCACGATGACATGGCCTGCTCTTAATGATTAAGAAATTTATTACCTGTGAAGGTAGATATGGTTTGGTCTTCTTGAATCATGTCCGCTTGCTGATGAGTTTTCTATGTTTCAATTTGAATATGAATTTTTATCTGCTTAGGAGTCTGCAGAAAATGGCTAAGTTCTATCAGAGATAGAAACTAAACCCATAGTCAAGCTTGTTCCACCATGGCCTCATCCGAATCCTTGTGGTTTTGTATCTGTCTAAAACTAGGGATAGTTGGGAAAATTTCTTGTTTAGAAATAATTTTACCCTACCCAAAATTATAACTGAATTACTTGTGCATCTCAATGAAACGCCCAATCCCTGTCGATCTAACCCCACTATCGAAAACCTATATGTGAATCTACAATAAAACCCTGTGTCCATGGTTCAAACCCCATTTTCTACCGAGAAACCATCCAAAGGAAGGAAACCACGATGCGATTTTATGCCTGCAAAGTCTTTGGAAGAAGTTTTAGAAGGTTTAAACAATAGGTTTTCTACTATTCCTACTCATGAGCTGATTCAGGTTGTTTTAAACGAATAAATTTTCAAGAAAAAGGGTAGGTATAAGAAACATAATATTCTAGATGTGTATTTTACAAATAAGAGACCAGGCCGACTCATGTCCAGAAAATTGAGAAATCAATAGCGTGATATTGAGAAATCAACCCCTGTGATTGAGATCAATGATCATTTTTCTGAGGATGATATCGATAATTTTATTGCTCAAGAGGATGTAGATGAACGGATTCTGGGAAACGATATCGATATTGTTACAACACAGTTTGATTTCATTTCTAATATCCCACTGTTCATAAAGAAGCAAGAGGGTTTCTCTGGTATACAACATGATTTGAAACAAATCACAAGACAATCTAAATTACCCTCTACAAAACAGACTCGATCTTTGCCTACCATAGAACTGGTTCATTATGAAAACTGTTTTGATTGGATTGACAGATATTACCGGGATGTCCCCTATATTTAGGCACAACTGAACCATATGGTAGCATGAAATTCATTGCTCAAGAGGGATAATGACGAGTTGAAAGCCTGCGTTCGATCGAAAACACAGAGGGCTAACAAGAGAATTAATCGGTTTGATAATGTGATTATTAAAAACTCAACAAACTTCAACACCATTATAAATTCAGACCTATCAGATTCCTCTTTGTCAAATATCTGAAATGGTAAATAGTTGTTTTGATTTTTTTTTATTTGATTCAGTTTGAGAAATAATAAATAGATTTACTTTTACTTTTATTTTTATTTTGAGACTAGCTACAAAATCAAAAGATTCTGTAGCCAGTCTATTTAAATTATTTGTTTATATTATTATCTAAACTTTGATTTTGTTTTATCGTTTTAGGTAAACAAAATATCTTGGTGCTATGTTTAAGGAAAAGGAATCATGGTTTAAGCGTTCAATGGCTTAGTAATTTCCCATTTTTGAAAAAACAATGTTATTAATGTAATTATTTTTTATTTAAAGACTCCAACAGGAGTATCCTTTTGTTACTCTATTTTTGTAAAACAAACTTATTTTCAGGGATATTCCTCTATCTTGTAGGATAAGAGGTAACATATCCAAGACATGTTTAAATATTTATTGTTTCCTGGTGTTAAGGGCATGTTTTTCTGGACCATAGAATGGACATTTAATTTTGGAAGTGATATGAGAAAGCAGTTTGCTATTGGCTTTAGACCTGTGTAAACTGTGCAATGTTTTCTTCATTGTATTCTCCTATAATTTCTTTGTTATGAAATGTTACTTGTGTTGATTTAGCTTTAGAATTTTCTTCACATAATATTTTATATCATCGATTATCTCAATGTTGTCCATTATATTTTGGCCTAGTTTGTACCTGTGATCAATCAACTATTTAGTATTTTTTGAGTTTACTCCTGATGTTAAATGGTTTATAACACCACTTCTTAGGATCGATATTTCTTTCCTTCTCAGCTATTGTATATCTTGAGGTCATAGGATATATAATTATTTATCTTTCTGTCATTATAAATTCACTCCAAAATATGAAACACTCCCTTGAATTTCTTCAGGAAGTATTATGATTGTTTTTGTCATAGGTTTCCACTTAATATAGGACAACATGATCTCACACAACATAGAGGTATGAACTTAGTTTATTATTGATGATCAGCTAGAGGTTAGTAGATGTATTGTTTTCCTTTATTTGAAGTTCTTTATATATGAATGAATAACGATTGCATTATTTACATGTTAATTAACTTTGTCTATTTTCATGATATCGTTACAATCATATTCATTCAATATTTATTAGTTTAACATTAGAGAGAGTTATGTTTTTACTTAATCTTATTTAGAAACACTATTTCAAACAATGACTTTCGCAAGATTTCATGTAAACCTTGTAAACTGTATATAATCATTGTACATTAACACTCTTAGCTCAAAATTTTGTAATTAGTGTGTCGATTGTTAGAATCATATTCTTAGTTAGTGTTGGACACACCGACTACACTGAGAGGGGGGCGTGAACAGTGTAAGGCTCTTTTTCCCAAAAATCCCCCTTCACAAAACTCATTATCTAGGAATCACCATTAACTCATTACTTATTGCTCTCATTTATAACCATTTAAATGTGAACATACATCATAAACATATATCAACAACATATCATCAATAAATCATCCCCACAAGAAACACAAAGAACACATATATATGTACAATTTTCTTTTTATTACATACTACAATCCTTGGGTTTATCAACAACAACTGAATAGAGTACAACTCTACAAGAGCACTAGCTCTGTAATGCAAGACTCAATTTACACCCTCAACACCAACTGAGATGAGGAAAAAATCCTCAACAGATATCAATCTGTCAACAAGTACACGACCTGTCAGTAGTGCACCACACGTATGTACATGCCCTACCAGTAGTATAACTCACGTATGTACGCGACCAGTCTGTACTACATCCCGCGTATCAATTCTAAGTTGCTTAGGGTTTTCTCTTCAAGATGAACTCAGATCCTCTACAACCTTCAATCACATTCTCTTATGTCTTTCACTATCCAATATGACCCATAACCAATCACAACACATCTAAGCTCTCCAACATCTTATTCATGCTCCTCAACCATACAATATGAATGCTTCTAAATCATGTATAAGCAATCAACATATTATGGAAATCATATCAGTACTGAATTATAAGAGTGTTGCTCACTCCATCAACCAACAAAAACCACATCACAACAACCATACCAAGAATGCCTTAAGCATTCACTACACAACAAGAAATTGTATCCATTAAGACAACAATATAACCATACCAGAATTGCCATGGTAGATCTAAGCCCATAGAATGCAGATCTGGAAACTGCTTCAGTCTTTAAGATCTTGGCACTAGCTTACACACAAGTCTTCATGACCTCATCCACTATACGCGCCCTGTCCTCATTCATCCCGTGTATGTACGTGCCCTGGCTCATTACAACCCGCGTATACCTCAGAAACTAGGGTTTCTGAACTTTCAAGAATTTTGCCTTCCTGATCTCAGACTTGTGGAAACTTTGATGCGTCCATGATATCTTCCATACACTCTCTCTCTCAGAATAGATCTTCAATACATGCTCAAGAGATACACAAGGAGATGAAAGAGATGCATTTCACAAGAGACCCTTGCCTCTTATTTATACTCTCCAAGTACCTTCCTTAGAAGCATCTTCTAGGTTACTTAACCCATTTCTAGGTCACTTAACCTATTTCTAGGTCACTTAACCTATTTTCCTCATTTTTAGGGTTAACCCCTTTCTATAATTAGAAATTTCTCCATTTAAATATTCCTCCTTGACTTTGTCACTTTTCTTTACCATTTAAATAATAATTTCTTCTTTGCAATCTCTTTGACTTCTTTGACCTCTTGGGGCTTCAATCCAACATATGAGGGTCCTTCATCTTCGTAGGGCCACAAATCTCAAACCATGAGGAGTTATGTGACATTCCACATACCACCAGTAATGACATGACAAGCACTATCCATCTAGGATAGTTTCACTGATAAATTCACTGATCTTCATCTCATTATTCCACATATAAGCATGGGTTATCTAACCATACTTCAATGATAACTCAACCGCAAAGCATCTTACCATGAGGGATTTCACCATAAGGGGTCCACTTTGGAGTTCATCCATTTGTACTTATTATCAACCATGATAAGACAATAATGAGTCATCTTTACATCAAACCTACTATGCATCATATATCAAAGAAACCGCATCATTCCATCTTCATCTTTGCATCATGTATCAATGCCAAATCATTGATCCATATTCATCTATGTATCATCATATGAATATGATTCCACTTGACATCAATCCATTCTTATCAAGGAAAATACATATTACATTAGTATGCTATGACAAGACATCAATCAATCAATCAATCAATCCTTTGGCATCAATCAATCCCTTGACATCAATCCTTTGACATCAATCAATCAACCTTTGGCATCAATCAATCACTTGACATCAATCCTTTGACATCAATTAATTAAACCTTTGGAATCAATGACAACATGATACAACAATCTCCCCCTTTTGCATTGATGGAAATACCAACATTGATGTCAACACCAATCATTGATGTCAACATGTAGACAAGGCATGATCTACATCAATAGTCATCAATCACATCAATGTGACTATATATCCACATCAGTAATCATCAATCACATCAATGTGACTATCTCTCCCCCTTTGACATCAATGGCAAAGGGTCATTCTCCTCTTGGGGATACTCCCCCTGCTTGAACTCTCCTTGTGGTTGCTCCCCCTGCCTGAATGCCTTTGATATTCCTTGAATAATCTCTCCCATTTTGAACAAGGGATATCACTCTGATGTAATGCTGAATATATATCGCTCATGCTCCCCCATGATCATTACTCCCCTTGGAATTATTCCTCTATTCTCTTCTCCAAATATAGGGCTCTTTCCTTCTAGAATCATGGGAAGAAGAATGACTCCACCTATGGGTATGTCTCCCCATATATTCTCTACAATATGAACAATATGCTGCCACTACAATATGCTTCTGATGGAAATGCCACTGCTCAACTAGATCATAGAACAATCGCTCTTTCTATGACGATACTTGGACCTATCTATGCATCAAAACTCATGCCATACCATGAAACAAAATATGCATCATCAATGAAATAGAGAATAATGAATAAAACATCAACTAAGTAAATCATGTACCAAATTGTGTACCCACCATGCACAACACCCATGTACATCAACCATGTATATCAACACCATACAATGTGCCATAAGATATCATCAATGGAATGTATCAACCATATTCCTTTACCAACATGCCAACCATGTGCATCTACCAATAAGCCAAACACATGTGATATCACTCATGATATGTCTTCACCATGAACCAAGTGCTACAATCATGTATCTCAACCAATCAAGTGTCTCATCATATCATCCAAACATATACCATCTATGAGTGTACCAAACATGTACATCAACATGTATCACCCCTTGTACCAAGCAAGTACATCAACAATGCACTAGAACAAAATGAATCCTCATGCATGTATGCCAAATCAACCATAAAATATGTGCCAATCAACCTGCTAGTAGGTGCCTCTACCAATGTACTAGAAGTGTATCAATCATGCATCAACTATGGATCAAGCCTCAAACCTCCATTCACTACAACAAATACTAAGCATCCAACAATACATGTAGTAGTAGTGTGCTTCAATAGATCAATGACATCCAAGGTGCCATAACTTAACTGTCATAACCAACAATGTTATTCAACAAAAGAGCGCCTCAATCCATACTCATGGGTTAGTGCCATGCATCAAATATAGCCTTTGATTTCATATCATCACATTACATAATCCAATATGTAATCATAAAAACCCGCAACAAACTATGTCAGACCCTGCAACACAGAGTTATACCATCACATCAAGCTGCAACCCTTATGCATATCCCTTTTCCCTAGCCTTTACCACATATATGCGGCTTTCTGTACAGATAGATCACATATGTATGTGACATGTTCAAGGTCAGCTTGCGTACGTACATGACTGCTACCACTGTCACCCACGTATGCTTCAATATATGACACACTTGAGCCTTCCTTAAGGCTTCCATTCTACTCTGGTTGTTCAGTCTTCTTCAGCCACTTATGAAGGTGTCCCTGCTTCTCAGAACTTGAGCTCTGAGCTTCCATATTTAAAAAAATGTCTCCCTGCCTAACTTCATTCCTTCTTCTAGTCATGCTATATGAATTCCTCATCATGGACTCTCTTCTTGTGTTCCAACAATCTTGGAATTTGTGGAAAAATTCACTACAACTGTAGCATCTAATGCTGTGATAGTGAACAACAATGTGTCCTACTTGATCACATCTCCAACACCTTATGGTGTTATGAAATCTCCCATTATTTCTACTTGCATAAGATCTGCATTCCAAAGCTTTGTGACCATATTCATTACATGAATAACATTGACCATGAAAAACATTTTCATACCTTAGCTTTCATGTCCATCTTCTTTGAGGTGTAAGGATGGATTCTTGATGTCTTCCTTGCTTTGTTATTTTGAAACATTCCTTCGCTTGTGTAGATGGTTGACTTGCTACATTATTTTCATCCTTTGAGAGTGAGGGACTTACCTCATGCTTCTTTGAGGTGCTTTCTTCAAGATGTGTAGCTTCTCTCTTGTATCCAAGACCTGATTTATCATTTGGTTATCTTTGAATTTCCAAGATCTCATTCAAGATTTGTGAGATATTCAAGAATTTGTTTGACTTATCTACTTTCTTTCTAAGATTAAAAGCTTCAGCTTCTAACTTATGACATGACTTGTTAAGACCTAATATTGACTCATTACCCCTTAATTGGGGCATATTATATTAGTAATGTTATTTTATTTATTTCGGCTTTAGGCCATTAGTTGTAATTATACCTCCTAGTCTCCTATATATACCAAAGAGACATTTTCATTTTGAATCTTCTTGTACTTGAACATTTAAGTGAGGTAAAAGGAGGTTTCCCCCCTGAAGAGGCTTATTATCTGAAATTGTCTCTTTTTCAAGGCGTTGAGTACTTTTTCAGAGGTTTTTCTATTCTATATTGATATTTGGTTCTTAACATATGGTATCAGAGCTCAAGGTCTTGGGGTTTCTCTGCTACATTTGAGACACCTTGGAATTTTCACTATAATTTTGTTTCTACAAGGTTTTAGAAGGAAAAACTTGGAGGATATTTAGTAGATGGATCAAGGTACGTTGGGTTCAAAATTTATCTCCTGAGGACTTATACTTTCAGAGATACACCCTGTACAAGATAGGGTTATAGAATCATCCTGAACTGAGTCATTGCGGAATTTTTGCTATAAAAAAATTTCAGTAATGTTTCAGACCCTAAACTACAAATTCTATTCACATAAATTAGTAAGGTATTTGTGGTAAAAATTTCATCTTCTGGGTCATCTTAAATTTGTAGATACAACATGTGTAAGATAGGGTATCTGACTAGTCCTATTGACTAGTCTCAAGAAGGTGTTCCAGATAAAACAATCATAACTTCTTCCTAGAGTATGAAAATTGAGTGGGAATGGTTTCATTGGATCATGGATAGTCTGTAGTATTTCTAGTGCGAGTTTCAGAATTTTATATCAATTATTGTGTGCGGGGCACGCTACACGCTATACAAGTGAGATCTCTTGGAAAGGCCAAAAGTCGACAAGTTGTGGGGAAGTTACCATAAATTCCACTTGGCACATCCAATTTTGTTCAGACCTGTGGCATTGCAAAGAAGAAATATCAGAGAACTACATAAAAGAAAGTTTCATACCCAGAAGGGCCGAAACTTGGGAGCTACAACAGAAGAAATATTGTCTAGCAGAACCACCTCAAAATCAAGGTTCAAAAGTGATATTTGGTCAACATGCCACCCAAAAAGGGAACTTCTATACCAAATAAGCCTCCAAACAATCCTACTTGGACTCTTGATGAAGGTGAAGAAATGCGTAGGGACATAAATGATTTACAAAAGAAGATAGTAACAAAATATGAACTACAAGAGATGATGGAGGGTTTAAAAGGGGAGATCATGG
>ML782046.1:145272-155699 GCA_009831015.1 Picea engelmannii
AGGGCTCTTTTCCCCAAAACTTCCCCTTCACAAAATGCATTAGCTAGAAATCACCATTAACTCATTACTTATTGCTGTCATTTATAACTAGTTAAATGTGAACATACATCAACAACATATCATCAATAAATCATCACCACAAGGAACACAAAGAACACAATATATATGTACAATTTTCTTTTTATTATGGACTACAATCCTTGGGTTTATCAACAAAAACTGAATAGAGTACAACTCTACAAGAGCACCAGCTCTATAATGCAAGACTCGTGCTCCTCAACCATACAATATGAATGCTTCTCAATCATGTATAAGCAATCAACATATTATAGCAATCATGTCAGTACTGAATCATAAGTGTGTTGATCACTCCATCAACCAACACAAACCACATCACAACAACCATACCAATAATTCCTTAAGCATTCACTACACAACAAGCAAGAGTATCCATCAAGAAAACAATGTAACCATACCAGAATTTCCATTATAGATATAAGCCCATAGAATGCATATTTGGAACCTGCTTCACTCTTCAAGAGCCTGGAACCAACTTACACACAATTCTTCATGACTTCATCCACTGTACACGCCCTGTCCTCATTCATCCCACTTATGTACATGCCCTAGCTCATTACAGCTCACATATACCTCAGAAACTAGGGTTTCTGAACTTCTGAGACTTTTTCCGTCATGATATCAGACTTGCCAAAACTTTGATGTGTCCATGAGATCTTCCATACACACACTCTCTCAGAATAGATCTTCAATACATGCTCAAGAGATACACAAGAAGATGCAAGAGATGCATTTCACAAGAGACCCTTGCCTCTTATTTATACTCTCCAAGTATCTTCCTTAGAAGCATCTTCTAGGTCACTTAACCCACTTCTAGGTCACTTAACCCATTTCTAGGTCACTTAACCTATTTCTAGGTCACTTAACCTATTTTCCTCATTTTTAGGGTTAACCACTTTCCATAATTAGAAAGTTCTCCATTTAAATATTCCTCCTTGACTTTGTCATTTTTCTTTACAATTTAAATAATAATTTCTTCTTTGCAAGCTCTTTTACCTTTTTGACCTCTTGGGGCTTCAATCCAACATGTGAGGGTCCTTCATCTTTGTAGGGCCATAAATCTCAAACCATGAGGAGTTATGTGACATTACACATACCACCGGAAATGGCATGACAAACACTGTCCATCTAGGATAGTTTCACTAACAAATTTATTGATCTTCATCTCATTATTCCACATATAAGCATGGGTTCTCTAACCATACTTCAAGGATAACTCAACTACAAAGTGTCTTCCCGTGAGGGATTTCACCATAATGGAACCACTTTGGAGTTCATCCATTTGTACTTCTTATCAACCATGATAAGACAATAATGAGTCATATTTACATCAAACCAACTATGCATCATATATCAAAGAAACCACATCGATCCATCTTAATCTTTGCGTCATGTATCAATGAAAACTCATTGATCCATATTCATCTATGTATCATCATATGACTATGATTCCACTTGACATCAATCCATTCTCATCAAGGAAAATACATATTACATTAGTATGCTATGACAAGACATCAATCAATCAATCAATCAATCCTTTCGCATCAATCAATCCCTTGAAATCAATTAATAACTTGACATCAATCCTTTGACTTCAATCAATCAACCTTTGGCATCAATCAATCACTTGACATCAATCCTTTGACATCAGTTAATTAAACCTTTGGCATCAATGACAACATGATCCAACAATTAGTCTATTTTCCTTTCATTGTTTTTAGGACCCTAGTTGGCTAACACAGCCATACAACTCGTCAGGTTAGATCATACCAAATGACTTGGGTTAAATAGACAACATTGGTCCATATCTATCCTTCCTGTTGATGGTGTTTCATAAATGCCCGTCAACAAAGTGATTAGGCTAGTTTTTTATAAATAAAAGCTTGCTGAAAAAATCATTTTTTATATAATTTTCTGAACATATAAGATGCTGAAATAAATATAGAGATAGAATTAAAAACACCAAGTCAATAATCAACACATATGAGACATAAATCAATCCTTTATTTCATTCTAATTCACTAAAGAATCGTTCTTTTTACAAAATTCCCTAAGGAATTTTTGGACCAAAGTCAAACTTAGACATCCCCGATGAAACATACAAAAGGACTTCTGACAGAAAACCAAAAAACTGAACTTGAAAAGCTAGATCAACTTGCCACAGATTGCTACCCACTAGACTTTGCACAATAGCCTTTTTCAGTCATGAAAACTAATTCACAAATAGACAAGTCTACACAGACTATCAAAGATAGATCAACACCTCTGAAAAACAAGTGTCTGAATGATGTAATTCAACCCTGAATCTTGTTGTCTACAATAAGACCCTACTATCATAAAAAAGAATTAGGCTTCTAACGAATTAAAGAATGAATGAAAACTGAATCATCTCAACAAAAACTCAAGAGCAAACCTTAGTATTATTCTCCTTCTATTCTCCTCTTATTCCTCCCTTTCCTTTTGCCTTTAAGAAAATTAGAATTGGTTGAAGTGGTTGAACTACTTCATTAATTAAGTTAACTAAAAACTCAATGAACTTTTTAGTTAGGGGGGAAAAACTAATAAATCATAATAAGGGTTTTTAAATAAATAATAAGTAGTAGGTGGGACCCCTTGTGACTCCCCTTTAGCTTTTAAAAATCATAACAAAACTAGTAAATTAAAAAAAAAACATCCCTCCTTGTGACTCCCATCATCACATTCATGTTTGACAATTTATCTCAATGATATTTGAAATTATTTTCAAAATATATTGCTCATATATCCAAAAATAGCATGTTGTCCAAAATTTATGAAGTCAATTGTTCTCAACAATAAATAAATAAATAGAAACTTAAAATCCATATTTCCCACTCTGATATACAATCCTTTCCTTGTTGCTGCTATCACCTTTTGATCTCTCTGAATTTCCCTTTGGTTGTGTTGAGCCTTTAGGCCTAATCTCGCTGATCACATGAGAGAAATCATCCCTCAAATGAATCCGGGAGGACACACATTTATCAGAGCCATTGGAGGGTGAGGAAGGAGTAGCAATCGCTTTTCCTTTGTCATGGGCATGGTGGGACTCAGTTTTCAACCTTTTTCTAGAATGGGAGGAGTGAACTGATGAGTGGGTAGGGGACACTTGGTCAATTTGATTGATAGGTAGGGGAGTAGGTAAGGAAAAATTGGGCCAGCCACAATGTTTGGAGACTTCCGGATGGAAAATCTTTTGCCATCCATCGTTTTCGGGAACCTTGGGTTGCAATGAGGCATGAGGGGGCATGTGAATACTAGGGGCTTGTGGATATTGGAAGGGAGGCCTTTCTAGCCTAGGTTGGACCACTCCTTGCCCAATCCAATTGAAAAACCCAACCTAAAATAGTCGGCCTAACTCTTGCGAGTCAACATCAAAGTGGATGGAGAATCTTGGCCTTCTATGACCCCTATTCCAATTACCTCTTCCTTGGTTACCTTTTCCATGGATACCTCGTCTGAAAAAGCTCATTCCTGTATGCATGATTGATTAGAAAATAGTTTCTTCAACAACCATACATGCCAACTCTTTTAAAATATGAAATAAATTTTGGCTCAACAACATATCCGACTCATGCAATCCAATCCATCCAAATTGTTTAATTATCCTCAATGAGTAGGGGGTAAAAAAAGGTTCTGGGATATGCGAGGGGCTTGTATTGAGTGAAAATTTTTAAAATGAAGGGAAAAATAACATGGTTACTGCTCATAGACAACAACAGTCAACTAAAATGTAAACCAAAGAACACATCACTGTAGTCCATCCCTATGATCTTAAACTGTCACAACACATAGCTCCTCTTAACTTTAATTAAATTTTAGGAACATGGAGTGAGTAATGACTATGGGAAGGTGAGGGGATTGTAATCAGTGAAAAGTGAAATAATGATAGGGGAAAATAGCGGATATTGTTCATATGATTAATTAAGTAATCCATAAAACCATTCTGTATGCAATGCAACGAATCAACACTAACCAATTACTGTGATCAATTAACAATTACCATGTGTATAATTTAACCATTTCTCTGTGTTAAAATTTCTCATTGTTCACATTTAAATCCTTAACAGTTTCAATTACATAGTCCCATCATACTCAAAATAACATGTCTCCCAAACAAACTATATAAATAATCTTGTTTCCTTTCATTTCTTCCTTTTAATATTAAAAACAAATTCCGATGAATACATAGTCATTTGCATTGCCTCTGTTCATCATCCAAACCATCAACCAATGTCTACAAATAAATTCTTCAAATCAAACACAAACACAAGCTCTTTCAAAATCATGCTTGATTCCATTCCTTTAATCAATTTAACATTTAAATTGTAATGAAACCATGCTGTTATAAAACCTGTGCCCATCTTTGATATGATGAACAATATCCATAAAACATATACAATAGACAACCAAGTCACAAATATCATTGTTTTAAATTGCAATAATCCCGATTGGAAATTAAAACACACAGTAACAACAACCATGATTTCAACCTATATCATGTTGTAGGAAACACACAACCTAGCACATAAAGAAAAGAGGCATACTCCCGATCAACCATAAAACAATATTGAGTTGACAATCTGAATGTTACAACACAAGAGGCAACGACTGTATGCCCATTTCATTTCTCGAATCAACCAATTAACCATGCTGAGCTATAGTCTCAACTGTTATAATAAACAATGCAGTGACTAGATGTCGATAATCAAAACCACTTTCAACGTTATTAACATATATGAGCCAACAATCAACCACTGTATATGATACTCCACCAACTCATAAAAATCAACAAAATACCTGACATGATATAACTCACTCCATTTATTAAAAATGAGATTTGAATAATAAAAAATGGGCTTTGAGTAATCAAGGGTTCACTCTATGGACCAACACAGGGAGACTGGAGTTGACCACCAACAGCAAGTGAGAAACATTCGAGATAATACAGTGGACACTCAGGACATATCACCAATAACTTTGCAGACAGGGTGAAAATTCATGAGATAGGAGAGACTATGAACAAAGGAGTAGATGTTGAAGGTGAATCCCCCTGCGGACAAGTGGATTCCCTCTTGGCCTCTGGACTCCTAAGGCCAAGACAGAAAAGTGATTAACATGGTTACTGACTTCCTTTTAGATCTAATCAAGCTAATGAATGAAAGAGAAGGAGAAAGATATGTACCTTATTAGCGATGTTTGTCCTTGCAAAGTCTTGGCTGAGCTTTGATCCCGAGCTCCCTGATAGATCCTGTAGGACAAACAAAGGTACAAAAGTCTTCCTACTCTACTGAGATTAGCTCAAACATAGATCCATCTACTGTAGACAAACTAATATGGAACAAGCACAAGTTTGAAAGAAACAAGCCAAGCATTGATTATTAATGAGAACAAGTAAATGTACTTACAATCCTTTGAATGAAGGTGCAACAACTTCTTCTAGTTCTCCTTGTCCAACCCCTTTGCTCAATCAATATCCATTGATTTTTTTGATGACATCTCACTCATGAGATCATAAGTTTGATGTAATTCCCAATCTCCATTGTACCTTTCACCATGAGAAGGCCTCCTTATATAACCTTGGAGAGGTCCAACCACTTGAGAGATCTTTGGGATAAGTTGAGGATTTCTCTCCTTCAGTTGAGTATCTTCCCTAATATCATGCCTTGACCATCTATTCGAATCCAACTGCCTTCAGGAATTGAGGGATTCTTCCCTTATTTGCCTCAACAAACCCAGAATTTGCTAAACAAAGGGTAGTGCTCCTCCAAAAGGGTGCACAGGGCGCTCAAGCACTCCCCCAAAGAGGCTCAGGGAGCGCCAGCACTCCCTGACAATGGGTAGGGGAGCACTCCTCTCCAAAATCCATTTTTTTGTGGTTTTCTCAATGTCAAAAGGCTTGTACTTCCTGTCAAGTGATTTCTCTTCTTCCAAACTAACCTTTGAGGTGTCTTAAGTGTCTTTATGATGTCGTTAGAGGCATGAAATATGCAATATGGCAGTATGGTGTTCGTGACACTTGCAACACTTGTGGTCAAGATTCGATACTTGCGGACAATATGTGACACTTACAACACTCGTAATGACGAAACTTGCGACACTATCAGAGTGAGTAATTTTGAGGTGTAACAGTAGAGGCTTCTTATAATAATACTGAGAAAACGCAGGGCATAACCCTCGTGATTTTCCCCAATCGACCCACATAATGCTGATATAAAAATAGAGCCATGAAATAAAAACCAACCCTAAAGCAAGCATCTTGGCATAATAGCCACCCAAACCAATTGTGCAGAAACCACAATCATACACGAACCCATGACTGAGCGAAAACGATAGTAGTGACCCATGGTGGTTTAAAATCAAACACAATAACCAAATATGACTGGGTATGTTTACAAGAACTGTGTGGGGACGACCAACAAGTCTGGAACGAATGAAAACCCTCCAAGAAAAACCCATAAGACAACAGAGAGCCTTCATGGCCTCCACCACACAGAATCATCAACGAAACTGTGACTTCAACTATCCAATCTTTTTATTTACAGTGAATACACACAACCAACCATTCCAGAGAAATATCACAAGTTTACACAATTGCGAGCCTCAAGAAAAGCAAATACCCATACATCACTGAGACAATATCTATTTCATAACCAGAGTGGGTTCATGGATGGTGAAAAAGACATACCTGTAACCAAAAAGCCTTAAAAACATGATCTTGGTCAAGCAATTCTCCCCTTTCGTGAAAATCGGAGCTTAACCATAGTGAAACACAATTGAACAATAGCCAAGCTAGGGTGACGACCACAGGGAGAGGTATGGAGTGACGTGCAGTAAATGCATGTCGCTTCCATCCTTTACTCATTTGATCACTTAGTACACACCAACCAACCATCCATTAATCCATTCAATTAATCTATGCATTGAAACTCACATCCATTACTTGCCAAATGTGCCAACCCATATCATATTTAACCATTTCCAACCATACCATAACGCATATAAAATGTTTTTCCATATAACTCAATAAATTGTATAGCCACTAGCTTTGTTAGCTACGACTAGAAAAAATCCTTTTATTTTCATTTGCATATAATGTAGCATAACATAGTATAGGATATATTCTTTCCTCGGATTTGTTTCCATATTTCTTTTATCTTTTGTCATGACTAACATGTGTTTTGTGCAGGTGAAAAATGTAACAGATCATGGTGATAATAGCAATGTGATAGAAATGGGTATAATACCTTCATACAATATGGAATTTAGAGCAAAAACAACACATAATACACATTTTCCATATGCTATTATGTCGCAAATAAAACCAAGAAATCATCAATCATGTAGAACCTTGTAAGCAATGTCGAATAGCAACATAAACATCAAATAATAACCAGATTTGATCCTCCAATTTACAAGGGGGTCCCACCTACTAGTATTATATATATCGTTAGCTTATAATAATAGGCTTTAGCAATACTTTGCGAAAAAAATCCTCATTACGATTTTTATCATCAACAAACTGACGACTCCATAGGGAAATTTGTTTTCAACTGATTTAGAACTCAAAACTTATGGTTTTGCAGACCAAGAAAAGAAGGTCAAGAAGATATAACCAGGAATATTATGCAACAAGGGAAAGTGAGGGAATTTAATGGAAAAATGACCGGGAATTTGGGAATAACTGATGAAAAATGTTAAGTATGAGGGGGTTTACCACTGTGTGCATAATCATTCAACCAAAATCTAGTCTTTACTTCAAGGAGAAAAATTATGGACTTGCTCTTTTAAATTCTCAAATGGATGAAGAAAAGGAAAGCAGAAGTGAGAGCTAACCATTTTGTTTTTTGACAACAGTGAAAGCAGATAGCAAATTCAAGTTCTTTCAGGGGAACAACGTATGATCCAACAATCTCCCAAATAATCAAACCATTGGCATCAATGACAACATGATCCAACAATATCCCCCTTTGGCATTGATGGCAATACCAACATTGATGTCAACTCTAATTACCAAATATTTATGTCAACATGTAGACAAGGCATGCTCTTCATCAATAGTCAATGTGACTATCTCTCCACATCAATCTCTCCCATCAATGTGATTATCTCTCCCCCTTTGACATCAATGGAAAGGGCCATTCTCCTATTGGGGCTGCTCCCCATGTCTTGTTGTCGCTGAATAATCTATCCCCTTTTGAACAAGGGATATCAATTTGATGTAATGCTTAAAATACATTGAACATACTCTCTCTGTGACCATTGCTCCTCCTGGAATTATGCCTCTATTCTCTTTCTTCAAATATAGGGCTCTTTTCTAGGTATGCATATGATAAATATCTCCTCCTAGAATAATGGGAAGAAGAATGACCCCCCCTAAGGGTATGTCTCCCCTTATATTCTCTGCAAGATGAACAATATGCTACCATATGATGATCCTTGGACTTGTTCATGCATCAAACTCATCCCATACCAAGCATCATGAAGCAAAAGATATGTCAACAATGAAATAGAGAATCATGAACAAAATGTCAACCAAGTAAATTATGTACCAAAATGTGCCCACCATGCACAACGCCCATGTACATCAACCATGTACATCAACAATGAGCCAAAAGATATCATCCATGAAATGTATCCACCATATGCCAACATGTGCATCTACCAATATGCCAACATGTACATCTACCAATTTTCCAAACAATGTAGCATATCACTTATGATATGTCTCCATCATGAACCAAGTGCCACAATCATGTATCAAACAAATATCAAACCATGATGTACAACATGATCACCTCGTCAACTCACCAGCCATATGCCTCAACATGTAGCCCAATCCATATGCAAGATGCATGCACCATGATATCAACACATGCTTCCAATAATACATCATAAGATATACCATCCATGTACACCACCATCAACATCACAAAATGATTAATCCTAGTAGATCAGCATCAATCCATACTCATGGGTTAGTGCCATGCACCCAAATATTTATTTTTATTAAACCATTGTGTGATCTCACCATGAAAATATGTAGCAAAAAGTGTCAGAACCTGCAATAAACAATGTCAGACCCTGCAATACAAAGTTATACCATCACATCAAACTCCAAGCCATGTGCATTGCCTTTTTTTCAAGGCTTTACAACATACACGTGACCTGCTGCACAACTGAGTGCATGTGTACGTGACCTATTCAAGGTCATCACACATGTACACATGACTATCACCACTGTTACCTATGTGTGCCTTAGTAGATGACACTTTTGAACTTCCCTTCAATCTGTCATTTTGATCTGTCTTCTCTATCTTCTTCACCCACTTCTGTAGATGACCCTTCTCTTCAGAGCTTGAGCTGTGAGTATCCATCTTTTCAAAGATGTCTCCCTTTCTTACTTCATTCCTTCTTCTAGCCATGCTATGTGAAGTCCTCATCATGGAATTTCTTCTTGTGTTCCAACACTCTTGGGATTTGTGGCCAAATCCACTACAGCTGTAGCATCTCATGGAGTTACAGTGAACAACAATGTGTCCTACTTGATCACATCTCCAACACCTCATGGTGTTATAGATTCTTCCATTATATCTTCTTTCATAAGATCTACACTCAAAAGATTTGTGACCATATACATTACATGAATAACAATACCCATGAAAAACACTTTCATACCTTTTCTTTGGTGTCCCAAGAATGGCTTCTTGATGTCTTCCTTGCTTTGTTCTTTTGAAATTTTCTTTGCCTTGTGTAGATGGTTGTTTTGCAACATTGTCTTCCTTCTTTGATGGACTTACCTCATGCTTCTTTGAGGTGCTTGCTTCAGCATGTGTATCTTCTCCTTTGTATCCAAGACCTGATTTATCACATGATGGTCTTTGACATTCCAAGATCTCATCCAAGATTAGTGAGCTATTCAATAATTTGTTTGACTTTTCCACCTTCTTTCTAAGGTCAACAATTTCAGCTTCTAACTTACAACATGACTCTTCTTTTTCATTTATTTGATTCTTCAATAGTTCCTGTATTCTTTTGGCTTCTTCAATTTGGGTCTTGATATGGACAATAGTTTCAAAACTTTTGATAATCTCATCTTCTACAATCATATATTTTTTTCCATCTTTTAGTCTTGTGATCTCTTCTTCCTTTTATTCTAATTGAGTCTTATTGCTCTCTTCTTGTTCTTTGATCATTTCCTTTAACTTCAATATGTGCCTTAGACTTCTCCTAAGAAACTTCTTAGTGTTATCCGAAAGATAGTTATAGTCTATATAATAATGATCACTTCTATATCTATATAAACCCTCTTCAATTTCCTTTTGAAGTTT
>ML782046.1:157619-203636 GCA_009831015.1 Picea engelmannii
TGATGGAACCACTGTCACACTATCACTATGAGATATACCGCTGTAAACCTGTACCAATAAATCTGAACCATGCATCAACCATGCATCAACCTATACCTCAACATGTAATCAACCTGTACCATAAACAAGTGCATCAACCATGCACCAACATGTACCAAACAACCTGTAATCAACTTGTACCATAAACAAGTGCATCCAACCATGTACTAAGTATGTACCAATCATGTGCCAACTACTCATCAACTATTACTCATCAATATGTACCAACATCATCAACTATACACCTCATGTATTTTCCAACTCATCAACTACTTGTCTCAAGCATGTACTCAACATGTACCTCAACCAAAATCCCTCATCAATTTCATCATCCAAATATGATTTGTAGCTCTGTAATAGAATTGGTGTATATTATCACATTCCTGCAAAACTTCCTTAACTTTAACAACAAGAGACTATCATTTTCATCAAACTTTTCTTTAGTCTCACATGCCTAGTTTTGAATTAGTCAACAACCCCAACTTGAAGTAATCATAACTTTGAACCTGTAATGTATAAATATATGAAGTTGATGCACATTGTTATTCAGTGTGTTTTATGCAATTCCTCCAGGTGTCACTACTTGGAACTTCTCATAAAAGGAGTTATAGAAAAAATGGCATACCTTGCTGAATTCTAGCTTATTCTAAAGAGCAACCTTGTAGAGCATGCCCCGTACAAAATATTTGTTGAATTGATATGAAATTGTTAAAAAGAATACTTAATAATATACCCTAATCAACACATTTTTTCTCACTGAATTTGGATCTGTTATGAAGAAGTTATGATGTTTTTACCCGAAACACCTGTTTTTGACTAGTTTCGGGACTAGCCACAAACCCTATTTTCCACGGAGTGTAACTCCCAAAATACAATGACCCACAAGCTGAATTTTTTACCACAGATACTTGGGTATGTGTTCTCAATGGAATATTAATTTCATGGTCTGAATCATTATAGAATTTTTTTTTATAGAGAAAATGGTGAGATGACCTGCAAATAACATACCTTAGAAAGCACCATCAAAAGAATTTATCCTTCCTTGCATTTCGGCATTATTTTCTTCACCTTCCCTCATAAATTCAGCTTAGATATCCTTGGTTACCTCAGACACCTATATATATATTCAATATTCTCAAGTGTAATTAAAATGAGAGAGCCTTGTCTCTTATTTATACTCTCCAAGTAGCCTCCTTAAAAACATCATCTAGGTCACTTGGCCCACTTTCCTTATTTTAGGGTTAACCCACTTCTAACTTATCAATTAAATTTATTATTGAAATAATTTGTTTTGTATTCACTTTGAATTATAATACACTCATCACTTCACTTTATTATTTACCTTTTAAAATATCTTAAACCACTTTGACTACTTTGACCTCTTGGGGCTTCTAGATGACATATGAGGGTCCTCCAACTTCGTAAGGCCATAACTCTCAAACCGTGAGGAGTTATGTGACATTACACATACCACCATAAATGGAATGACATTTAATATCCATATAGAATAGTATTACATTCAAATATAGCAAAAATCATACCATTATCCATCAAACAAACTTGGGCCCATTACCCAAACCTGGGTTCTCCAACTTCACATGGTCATAACTCTCTAACTATTATTCCAAATTCATTGTCCTTCATATCATTATTCCACAATTAAGCATGGGTTCTCTTACTCCACAAAGCATCTTCCCATGAGGGATTTCACCATAAAGGGACCACTTTGGAGTTCATCCATATTTACTTCTTATCAACCATGAAAAAAAAATAATGAGTCATATTTACATCAAACAATATTGGGTCCATTACCCAAACCTTTTTTCTATGGGGATTTCTTCAAGGGTTTACATCAATGTTAAAACCACAAAATGCCTTTTCTTATATGTCTTGAATAATTACATTCTTTGGAAGCACCAACTTCATTTTTTTTCCAACTACAACTGGAAGGAGGCTCCAACCCCCTAGTTTCTCAGGCTACAACCTGAGGGAAGATCCAACTCCCCAATTCTCTGGCTACAACCTGAAGGAGGCTAAAACCCCCTATGTTCTCTGGCTACAACCGGAAGGTGGCTAAAACCACCTATCCTTGCCCCGTCCTGCCACCCTGAAGTAGAAGTAGAATGATGGAACCACTGTCACACTATCACTGTGAGATATACCATTGTAAACCTGTACCAATAAATCTGAACCATGCATCAACTTGTACCTCAACATGTAATCAACCTATACCATAAAAAAGTGCATCAATCATGCACCAACATGTACCAAACAACCTGTAATCAAGCTATACCATAAACAAGTGCATCCAACCATGTACCAAGTATGTACCAATCATGTGTCAGCTACTCATCAACTATGACTCATCAATATGTACCAACATCATCAACTATACACCTCATGTATTTTCCAACTCATCAACTACTTGTCGCAACCATGTACTCAAGATGTACCTCAACCAAAAGTGTAATATACCAGATATAAGAAGTATGCAGAACATAAATAAAATTCTAGAAATGGCAGAATAACAGTAATATAACTAGCATAATCTCCACAATAACACATAAATGTTATAAGAACAACAACATAAATAACACTTTGATTCAGAAAGCAATGTTCATGGGCCTCTTCGAGGAGGAAACCTCCAATCGAGCAGCACTCTGTTACAATAATATCCAAGCTAGGGTTTTCATACCCTCTACCCTTATTTATACTAAATATGTCTATCAAGAGAAGAATCTAGAGAAAGATCCTTCTAGAAGTGGAAGCTTCTATTAGGTCTTCTTACATCTTCCTTATTCTATTTTATTGAAAGGCCTTATTAATATTGACCTTTATTACATCCAAATATATTGTTCTACCTATGTGCGGGTTAGGACCCTAACATTTCCACCCCCTTAAAAAAAACCTTATCCTCAAGGCTTGAGATGTGGAAACTGCTGTAGAATGGTAGCTGGTTCCCAAGTGGCATCTGCTGGAGTTGTATCTTTCCACTAGACTAGAACTTCCTTGAAGGTTCTTTGACATAGGTGACACTCACGGTGGTCCAAAACTACTTCTGGCTATATCCAAATGGATCCTTCTTCAGCTAACTCGGGAATGTTGGTTTGAATTTGGCACCTAGTTCCAATCACCTTCTTTAAGCATGAAACATGAAAAATAGGATGTAGCTTCGAATGATTGGGTAGAGCTAACTAATAGGCGACTTGTCCCACATGCTTGAGAACTGTATAAGGACCATAAAATTTGGGTGCTAGCTTCTGACAATGCTAGGCCTTGAGGGAAGTTTTCTTGTATGGTTGCAGTTGCAAAAAAACCTGATCCCCTTCTGCAAATTGACGTTCAGAGCGACCTTGATCTGCTTGTTGCTTCATGCGATTCTGTGCCATTACTAAGTTCTCTTTGAGGGTACGAAGAATATCCTCTTGAACTGTAAGTGTTTGGTAAACCGCCTGGACCTTCGAGGTACCCGGTAAGTATGAGAGAACTAAAGGTGGCTTTTGTCCATATACCACTTCAAAAGGAGTCATGCATGTAGCTGTATGGTAGGAAGTGTTGTACCACCATTCAGCTAGGGGTAACCATTGAGCCCATTGATTTTTCTTTTCAGAGGCAAAAAACCTTGGATATGTTTCCAAACACTTGTTGAAAACTTCCGTTTGACCATCAGTCAGGGGATGATAAGCTGTGCTGAGATGCAATTGGGTGCCCTATAGCTTGAACAGTTCTTGCTAAAAATTTCTTGTGAAAGTTGGGTCACGATCAGAAACAATAGAGTGCGGCATGCCATGAAGCTTGAAGACCTGGTCCATGAAAATTTGAGCCACCGTGGATGCAGTAAATGGGTGTTGAAGAGCGCAAAAATGAGCATAATTGGAAAGGCGATCCACAACCACCATTATGAATGATTTATTTCCCAATTTGGGTAAGCCGGTAATAAAGTCTATAGAGATATCCGTCCAAATAGTAGGTGGAATCGAAAGCGGTTGTAGTGTGCCCAGAGATTTGACCGTTTCTCCCTTGTTGCATTGACACACATCACATTCAACGACAAAATTATAGATGTCCTGTTTCATACCATCCCCAAAAAAAGAATGTTTGACCCTGTCATAGGTTTTGGTGAACCCGGAGTGCCCTGCTGTGGGTGTAGCATGAAACTCAGAAAGTACCGTGGATTTAAGCTTTGATTGTTTACTTAAATACAAACGGCCTTTGTATCGAAGCTCATATTGGAGCCAAGATTACCCTGGGGGAGATGGAGCATTGGTTTGCAATTGTTGGATCAGATGCGAACTTTTGGGATCTTGTAGCCATTCCCGACGAACAACTTGGAGCCAATTTGGTATAATGAAGGAAAGAGAAAAAAGGGATCCTTCATCTTCATATTTTTGGGACAGTGCATCCACCACCACATTGTCTTTGCCTTTCTTGTAAATGATCTCATAATCATATCCAAAGAGTTTAGTCACCCATTTTTGTTTCTTTGGGGAGGAAATGCATTGTTCTAGAAAGTACTTGAGGTTTTGATGGTCTGTCTTAATTTGGAAACGTTGCCCCAAGAGATAAGGGTGCCACAGATCAACAACATGCAGAATAGCCAACATTTCCTTTTCATAGATGGGTTTGCCCAGATTCCTTTCAGATAGTTGCTTGCTGGTGAAGGCCAAAGGTCGACCCTCTTGCATAAGGACAACACCGATTCCTTTCCCCGAGACATAACATTCCAACACAAAGGTCTTTGTGAAATCAGGAAGGGCCAGAATCAGAGTGGTGCACATGGCCATCTTCAAGGTTTGGAAAGCTTGAGAAGCAGCTGGAGTCCAAGTGAAAGAGTTCTTTTTGAGGAGAGTAGTGAGAGGTGCTGCAATCTTTCCATAATTCTTAACAAAATTGTGATAATACCCTGTTAAGCCCAAAAATCCATGCAAGCTTTTGAGAGTCTTTGAGTGTGACCAGTCTTTCATAGCTTCAATATTTTTCGGATCCACCCTGATGCCATCCTTGCCAACCAGATGACCCAAGTATTCGACTTTTGAGGCACCGAAGGCACATTTAGACTGTTTTAGGAAAAGTTGGTGCTGAGAGAGTAGATGGAGAACTCGATCCACATGAGTAATATGGTCTGTCCATGTTTTGCTATAGATGAGGATATCATCAAAGAAAACTAAGACAAAATGATCGAGAAAAGTATGAAAGACATGATTCATGAGGCTTTGGAAGGTGGAGGGGGCATTACACAAGCCAAAGGGCATGAACAAAAACTCATAGTGGCCCTCATGAGTTCGAAAGGCCATCTTTGGAATGTCTACCTCTTTCATACGTATCTGGTGATAGCTCGAGTGAAGATCAAGTTTAGTAAAGAATTGGGCGCCACTCAATTCATCCAAAAGGTCATCAATGACAGGAATGGGAAATTTTTCTTTAATGGTCAGTTTGTTGAGGGCACAGAAGTTAGGACACATTCTCCAAGAACCTTCTTTCTTCAGCACCATGACTACAGGAGAAGAGTAAGGGCTCGTACTAGGGCAGATAATGCATGCAATAAGGAGTTCCTGGAGCATTTTCTCAATTTCAGTTTTTTGTGAAAAGGGGTGGCGATACGGACAGATATTGGGAGGAAGTCTTCCGGGTACAAGGGGAATGGAATGATCATGAACACCATGGGAAGGAGGGAGTCCTTGGGGAGTAGAAAATATCATTTGATGTTTAGAAAGGAGGGCTTGGAGGTCTTGCAACATCGGGGGTGTCTCTGTTTCTTGTATGGCATGGAGTTGGGCAATGACACCAGAATGACCTTTTTTGTGTAGATTTTCCATGCGATGGGAACTAATGAACTCAGGTGAACCAGCAGTGATGCCTTGGAATTTATATTGGTGGCCTTCTTGGTTGAATTGCATGGTTAATTCCTTAAAATCCATGAGAATGGGACCCAAAGTCCTTAGCCAGTCTGCACCCAACACAATGTCACAACTGCCCATGTCGATAGCAAACATATGGGATTTTAGGTGGTAGTCATCGATTTGGAGATGCACATTTTCACAACGCCCTCCACATTTCATGGAACCACCATTGGCAATCACAATTTGGAAATTGTTGACAGCATGGATGTAGTAATGAGTTTCTTTGGCAATGCAGCGATGAATAAAATTATGGGTGTTGCCACTATCAACCAAAATGATGACCTTTTGATGCTTGATGTAACCGATTAACTTGAGGGTTTGGGGGGAGGAGAAGCCAGTGAGAGCATTGAGTGAATTGATCGGTTCCACTTTATGAGGGTTTGAGGGAGGGGTTATGTCAGTGATTTCAGGTGACTCAGGCACATGGGAAGTTTCAACATCCTCTTCCAAAATATCCTTAGAGATGGCCATAAAAATATTTTGTTCCTTGCACTTGTGGCCCGGGAAATATTTGTCATCACAATTATAACAAAGGCCTTTGAGTTGACGTTCAACCATTTCATCCCTGGTCAATTTTTGGATCTTTAATGGGGAAGAGGGAGTAGTGGGATTTATGGGTTTAGGGCGAGGGATAAAGGAGGGTTTATGGTTTTGAGAGGATACAACTTGTTGTGCTTCTTTAGCTTTTTTAGTAGCCTCCACCCAACTTGAAGGTCGAGCCATGAGGACATGGGCCCGGATCTCATCCTTGAGGCCACTGATAAAACACTCTCGAAAGAAAGCATCAGTCATGCCCTCTATTCGAAAAGCCAGGCGCTCAAAGGTAGCTATGAAGTCTTCTACTATTCCTGATTGTTTCAACTTTGTCAAACGGACCAAATGGTTGGTGTCAATGTCAAAGCATTCATAAATCTCAGTCATAAATTGGGTCCAAGCAATATACCTTTGACGAGAAGTTTTTCTCCATTACCACCATTGCCAACGTTCTTGATCTAGATGGAGAACACCATACCAGAGTTTGGCCAAGTCATCTGTAATGCCGTATAAAGAGAAATAATGTTCCATTTGGGTGACCCAACCAGTGGGGTCTGAGCCATCAAATTTGGTCACATGCACCCGCGGAAGGCGTAGGTCACGTTGAAAGTGATGGTGCCGAAATGTATGGGAATGGGAGGAATTTTCACCTTCAGTCTTTGGGGGTGCATCAGAGAAAGGGTCATCTGTAGGGATCTTCAGTTTGGTGCAGAGTGATGAAAAGACAGATTCAAGCTGGGTGGTCAGTTCTTGTTTGAATTCCTCCATTGAGGATTGCGTGGATGTATTTATGGTTGTATTGATGGATGTATCAATGGAGGCAACAATAGCACTGAGTTGTTTCACTTCTTTTTGGGTCTCGAGGAAACTATATTGCAATGTGTTGAAGTGAGCTTCTAGGTCTTGGCTACAAGTATGGGCCATGAGGATGGGTGAACTAAAAAGGGGCGGCGGGGTCAAAAATTTTACCGAAAAATGATATGGATGAATGTAATAAGGGAAAAGAGATGAATCCAATGGAATAGGTCTCAAATAATGGTGGAAATATTTCCAGACTTATATATATATATATATTTTTACACCTGCGGATTTATACTCCAGTCTGAAGAATACTGCAGCAATGAAATCCCCAAATGCTTAACCAGAAAGAAATGTGTATTTACTTGGCAACCCAAACATAGTTGTGCGACAATAGATCTTGTCTGTTTTAATTTATTTATGTTTTTGTCCCCCAAGGGTTAGGTATTCAAGGGTTCTACAGACAAGGGTTTTCCCTATGATATAGCTCTTTGATATACGTGTGGGGTCCAACAGTAGTACTTGGCCCAATATCTCAGGGCACTAACTAAGGAGGATAGACTGTACCCTTAGCCGTACTACCTAACTACCCAGGTACTAGAGAGTATCTTCCTGAGTGTTGTTCTTGGTGGCACTATAGTAGTCAGGCTACCGATCAGTTTATCTAAAGAGGGCTTCAGGAAATCTAGGCCGATTCGTACACAGGTGTTGTCTGATGCGCTACCACTCGAAGGGGTACCAACAAGGGTTACAAGGGTGGCCAACATATGTGCGCTTAAGAACCACTTGTATTTCTTGCATGTATGAATCCCTCAACCACGGGTTTATGCACGTAACAATAGATCTCTGTGGCTTAAAGACGTCGGAATACATCTCTACCCTGAAAAGAAAATTCCTACAATTTCTGCCAAGGAAAGTGCTCTGATACCACTTGTAATATACCAGATATAAAAAGCATGCAGAACATAAATAAAATGCTAGAAATGGAAGAATAACAGTAATATAACCAGCATAATCTCCACAATAACATAGAAATGATATAAGAACAACAACAGAAATAACACTTTGATTTAGAAAGCAATGTTCATGGGCCTCTTCGAGGGGGAAACCTCCAATCGAGCAACGCTCTATTACAATAATCTCCAAGCTAGGGTTTTCATACCCTCGACCCTTATTTATACTAAATATGTCTATCAAGAGAAGCATCTAGAGGAAGATCCTTCTAGAAGTAGAAGCTTATATTAGGTCTTCTTACATCCACCTTATTCTATTTTATTGAAAGGCCTTATTAATATTGACCTTTATTACATCCGAATATATTGTTCTACCTATGTGTGGGTTAGGACCCTAACAAAGAGCCCTCATCAATTTCATCATCCAAATATGATTTGTAGCTCTGTAATAGACCTGGTGTATATGATCACATTCCTGCAAACCTTCCTTAACTTTAACAACAAGAGACTAGCATTTTCATCAAACTTTTCTTTAGTCTCACATGCCTAGTTTTGGATTAGTCAACAACCCTAACTTGAAGTGATCATAACTTTGAACCTGTAATGTATAAATATCTGAAACTCATACACAATGTTCTTAAATGTGTTTTATTCAATTCATCCAAGTGTCACTACTTGGAACCTCTCAGAAAAGGAGTTATAGCAAAAATGACATACATTGCTGAATTCTGGCTTATTCTAGAGAGCGACCTTGTAGAGAGTGCCCCGCATGAAATATTCATTGAATTGATCTGAAATTGTTACAAAGAATACTAAATAATGTACCATAAACAAAACATTTTGTATCATGGAATTTGGATCTGTTATGAATAAGTTATGACGTTTTTACCCGAAACACTTGTTTTTGACTAGTTTTAGGACTAGCCACAAACCCTATTTTCCATAGAGTGTAACTTCCAAAATAAAACGACCCACAAGATGAATTTTTTACCATAGATACTTGGGTATGTTTTATCAATGGAATATAAATTTCATGGTTTGAATCATCATAGAAAACAAGTTATAGCGAAAATGGTGAGATGACCTGTAAATAACATACCTTAGAAAGCACCATCAAAAGAATTTATCCTTCCTTGCATTTCGGCCTTCTTTTCTTCACCTTCCCTCATAAATTTGGATTATATATCCTTGGTTACCATAGACACCTATATATATTCAATATTCTCAAGTGTAATTAAAATGAGAGAGCCTTGCCTCTTATTTATACTCTCCAGGTAGCTTCCTTAAAAACATCTTCTAGGTCACTTGGCCCACTTTCCTTATTTTAGGGTTAACCCACTTCTAATTTCTCCATTAAATTTATTATTGAAATAATTTATTTTGTATTCAATTTGAATTATAATAAATTCATCATGTCACTTTATTATTTACCTTTTAAAATCTCTTAAACCACTTTGACTACTTTGACCTTTTGGGGCTTCTAGATGACATATGAGGGTCCTCCAACTTCGTAAGGCCATAAATCTCAAACCGTGAGGGGTTATGTGACATTCCACATACCAACAATAATGGAATGACATGTAATATCCATCTATAATTTTATTATCTTCAAATATATCAAAAATCATACCGTTATCCATCAAACAAACTTGGGTCCATTACCCAAACTTGGGTTCTCCAACTTCACATGGTCATAACTCTCTAATCGTGAAGAGTTATTTGACGTTCTACATACCACCAGAAATGGCATGACAAGAAATATCCATCTAGGATAGTTTCCATGACAAATTCATTTTACTTCATCTCATTATTCCACAATTAAGCATGGGTTCTCTTACTCCGCAAAGCATCTTCCCGTGAGGGCTTTCACCATAAGGGGACCACTTTGGAGTTCATCCATATTTAATTCTTATCAACCATGAAAAAAAAATAATGAGTCATATTTACATAAAAAACTCTTGTGTCCATTACCCAAACCTTTGTGCTACGTGGCTTTCTTCAAGGGTTGACATCAAAGACAACCAACCTTAATCAACAGTTTCAGTGCTCTTCATGTCGAGATGTTGTATAAGGGGTTATGGTAGTTAAGCTCATTAGGAGTTACAAGTTAGATAGAGGTTACATTGGTTTAGAATTGTGATTTATAGGGATTAGGGGTTAATGTTTATAGGGGTTAGGTATGGTGAGAATTAAGGGTTAGGTGTTAGGGATGATAAGGGTTATAGTGTTATGGAGTAAAGTGGTTATATAGTTTGAGTATTATAAGGATTACTGTTTGTGAGATATAGGTATTAGGTGCTTAGGGTTAATAAGTTGGGCTTTAGCTATTTGGGGTTTATAAGTTAGAAATTATAGAGGTTATAAGTGATTAGGGTTAACATAGGTGATAGACTAGTACTAATAATGGATAGATGTAATAGTTAATGTACATGTTTGGGTTATAAGGGTTAAATATCAGGGTTAAATTTTCAAGGGTTTAGGGGTTTGGGAATCTAAAAATTGTAGTGGTTATGAGTCAAATGCGTTAAAAAGGAAAGATAACTCTTCCTAGGCCCCCGATGACATCTCCAGATTTCCTAACATTGTCGTCCACCACCATGTCCCGATTCAGGAATATTAACCCAATTCTCTTTTGATGTTCATGTAGAGTGCACCCTTGATACAAGGATTCCCCATCTCTTAGGATCGACTAACCAACCATGTCCAAGTGATGTTCACATGGAACATTTCCCCACTTCACTCTTCAAAGTTCTCATTTGAATATTTGCTACTACCACCAAGATCTTCACCAGGGGCACATGTTGATATCATGAACAAAAAATATATATTATATAATATATTCATATAACATATAACATATTATATAAAATATGACGTATAATATAAAAAATATTTATAAAATATAAATATATATATTATATAAAATATAAATATATATATTATATATTATATAAAATATAAAAAATATTTATAAAATGAAAATATTTTATATATGGTAAACATATATATGTTATATGTATGCTACATATATAACATATATATGTTACAAATATCAACATATATATGTTATATATGTAACATATATATGTTATATATGTAACATATATTTACATATATAACATATATATGTAATAGTCGAACAAAACCCGACCGACCTAACCCCATTCACATTGCACAGTCGAACAGAACCCAACTGGACTAACCCCATTCACATTGCACAGTCGAACATAACTCGATCAACCTAACCCCATTTGCATTGCACAGTCGAACAGAAACTGACCCCTAACCCCATTCACAGTCATCCCATTCGAACTCAGCCGACCCCATTCGCATTCATCCACGAACTTGGCCGACCCCATTCACATTCATCCCTAAACTCGCCCCCATTCACATTCATCCCTAAAATCGCCCCATTCACATTCATCCCGATCCCCAAAGGCAACCAGAGACCCCAACAAGAGATGCGGTGACCCCAACAAGGAGATACTAGAGACAAAGAGCGAAAAAGAAGCGAACTAGACCAACAATGACTTCCATTTCGGTAAATTTTCCTCACTCTGTCCTTTTCAAAATTTTCATTCTAAAAAGTCTAGGGCACACATGCATCATCATTTGAATGATATATTCTATGTATTCGATCTAGGGAACCATGTTTGAATTAGATATTCTGCAGATTTGTGTTAGTACATATTCGAATTTGAACTTTTGTTCCTAGGGTTTTCCTGGTCACAATGTTATTAGAGGGATAACATGAAATCTATGCCAACCATCTAAAACACTTCAAGAATCCATCTAAAATACCATAACTGCAAATTGGGTAGTCAAATAATGTGAAATATCCTATAGTCCAAGTGTTTGTCAAAAGTCCACACTCAGGAATTCATATAAAATTGCTACATCAATGAGTAAATTCATAACAACCTCTATAAACATTTCAGTGGAAAATTGTTTGACGAAAGGCCAACACAATAAAACCAAGAAAAAGGCCAAAAATAATTGAGTGGGAATTTTACATTTTTAAATGCACACAAAGATCTTCATTAATACATTGCTCATTTAGGAAATAAGGATCGGTATCCAGATTGGCCATTCCTCATAGATTTATTCTCATCTAGTATAATCTTTGAACACCCCTACACTCATAATTTATTTTTTCTGACATGGACTATTCTTTTACCAGAATCCTAATAGTCTCATATTTTTAACAAGCTAGGTGACAACAACAACAAGGGAGAGAGATTGCTACATGAACCTAGATGTGAAGGATTTCTACATAGCAGTTGTGTTGGGTTGAGATAGTTCAGGCACTGGTTGGAGGATGTTTTCCATTTCATTATTTGGATAATGACATCTAAGTGCCCCTTCACTCCTTCCTTCCAAAATATCTTCAACTAAGCATGGAGGGGAATTCCCACAATTCCAACCATGCTTCTATCCACTTAAATTATTTTCTATGTATAGGCCTCTACCTTGAACAAGCCCTAATTAGAGCACTCCTCCGTAAATCCCCTTTAGGTTTTGACCAATATTCAACGTGCCATGTGGAGGTTCCTAATGCTAGGGTGCACCTCCAAAGGCTCCTATAAATCCTAGTGCACCCTCTTCCACTCTTTGAATGAGTGCTCAACATAAAATGTTCTAATTCTTCTTTGATGTGGCACTTATACTCTTTTTTTCATTGGGTTAGGGTGAACCTGTACAAACTTAAAACAATGTTTAATTGTGACTTTAGGTTAGGAMCAACCTAAAARTAACTTAAAKTTRTTTCTATTARTTAAATTTTCTTTCMTTTGGATYCCCTCCTACTASGGATGACCTCATSATCATCAAATATAACATCAAAATTTGTCCTTCCAAGTGAATTTGACCTTCTTTTTGCTTAAGTAGTCATCCATTAAGGTCATTTATTTCCTTCTTTTGTAGCCACAATGTCAATGAAGCATGTGTTATGCCTCCAGTGGACCTTGTTTGATCATAGAGATACTTTCTAATGCCACATGGCACAATTTCAAGAAATATTTTCCTCCATTAGCTCTTTTTTTTTCACATGCCTTACTCTGAACTTTCTCCATTGTAGGTATTTTTTATTTATTTTTGGTTTTTTCTTACCGTATGTCATGCTTTAGCCACCTATTGAAGTGTGGCATTCATCTTCTACATAGTGCTTCATTTAGCCATGGGTTTCGGGCCTTGGTTTCAATCTTTGGAATAAGGCTCTTCATCAATGATGCAACAAAAATGTAATGAAATACATGTATCCATGCCTCAAATGTGCCAAGTATACCAAAATGGAATCTCTTGGTGAAATTTTCCTCTATAACATCCTCCAACAAGCCAACCATATTTCTCCACACCTTGGATGATGAATGGTGCTATGGAAATATGGAATAAAGTGCATAGCCTCAACAACTTGTAACTGCCATTGAGGTCTAAGGATGTTTTGTTGTGCTCGGATGACACCCACATTTTTAGGGGGTAGAAACTAGCTCCACTTGGGCATTGCACTCCCTTGTGGGGTGTGAGAGAACTCTAGAATCTCTATTGCACATGGAAGGTGAATCAACAGGTTGGCTACCCATGATGGAATGCATCAAAATCTTTACATCCCCTCCACATAATACAATATTTATTCAATCCCAATTCAGTAAAAAAACTTGAGAATGTCCATCTAACTAACCATTCTTAAGGGGCACTACAAATAAATGCATGAGCACAAAATGCCAAAGAGAGCATAAATGAAATCTATTGCTTATGAAAAGCAAGCGTATTCTTCCTACCATACTCAAAAACAAGAAGATGAAAAATCTAAGTGAAATCGAAGAGCTAATGAAAAAATCATGTCATCTCATTGAAAGAAAGAGATATCCCCTTGTGTTTGGAAACAAACTAAAACGAAGATACATCAAACATTATGCAAGCATTTTCTGGAATCTTTGTCACTATATGGTTGAAAATTGAGGTGAGCTCTTCAAGAGAAACGAAAATACCAAGATCACACTAAGATTGGTGTGTGCTACTACATGCTTGATATATCTAATATTCTATTACATTTTTATAGTCATAATCTTCAACATATAAATAGGGTAGGCAATCATTTAGCCATGAATCACCTCTATGTACTAAAAATGCCTCTCCAAACATTTATGTACAAGCTTCAATAGTTGTCCTCCTTTGTTTCCATACAAATCATTTGTTAGAGTCTAGAAAAAAGGTTTTAGAAAGCATCTTGAAGATAAACCCACAAAATGTTTGCTGCCCCTTTTCACTGCCATCTAATGATGCATGCCATTAAAAAACAGATTTGGGAAAACAAATGAGCTCATGCTCTAGGGTTTGATGTTGTCATTTGGAATGCTAAATTTCTGCAATACATCAAAAATTGTGCATGTTGTTGTCCCAAAAATATTGTAAAATTACATCCATTTGAAAAAATTTTGTGCATATATATAGTACGAGTCGAAGATATCAATGGCTGGAAAATTCTTGCATGTGTAATGTGATGAAAATTCCCCTTATGTTACAAGAAATATACCCCATTAATGAGGACACATGGATGATGAATGATAATAGAATGTGAATCATATATGTTAGCATATTTTGTCTCTCCAATTTCATATGAAACAATATATGCAATGTCTTGGTCATGCTCGATGAGGCGGTTCTCAAGGTTGATTGAAAAAGGAAGGTTCAAATTCATGTCTTGATCCGAAAAATTCTCACCATCCATGTCATAGATGGGATCTCCATGAGAATATAAGAGATCCATATCTCATATATGTATCACAATCACAAAAATAGTGCTCACATTATCATCCTCTTGGCTGTCATGTTATTCATTACTTGATTTAGTGGAAGTACTTGCAAATTTATGTTCCTCCAAGGGATTTTCTACAAGATCTATCCTCTTCAAATCATCAATGGATCCATCATCAAATTCAAAAACTTGAAAAGGTGGATAGATCACCAAACCCTTGACTCTGATGTAGGGTGTAGTGGATGCTTGGATATCCTCCTCATGCAAGGGTGTGCTATCATCACAATGTGTTTGAACAAGAGGAAGTACATTATCTTCAATAGAATCTTCACCACGATTTTCACCATGGAGATCTTCTATATGAATAAATGCAACATTGTCTTCAAGGATTTCATCACTAGGCTTATTGTTCAGATCTACAACTTATGTATAAGTGGATCATGGGATGAAAGATAAAGTTGGTCATCCTCATGAAACTCATTTCCAAGATTTACCTAGGATGATATTAGGTACTTCTCTACAATGGTGATTAATGAGTTTAGTGCATTATATTTATCTTTGGTTTTATAAAATGGGAGATTAGAAGGATCAATTGTGTATGCAAGCACCAAATCATCAATCTCTCTTCTAATTCTATGAAAAATATCAATCATAACATATTTAGTGTGTGATCCTTCAACATAACCAAGATCCCAAACCTTGCAAAATTCTTTGATTAAACATAAAAGAGAAGATATCTCCTTCGTAATACAATCATAAAACCATTCCAATGCATCATCTTCCAAGGTCATTAGAAATATCTTCATCATGACATCCTCATTGGAAACATTAATATATGGAATGGGTTCAATGCAAGATGCAATATGTAGTGGAGCTGAATCAGTTTGTCCTTAGAACTTTGGAACTTGTTTTCCCCAGTTTGGATCAAAGAGCTCATTTGGATACTCTGGGATACCTGAGAAATATAATAGGTCGAACCATCCTTCCATCAACGATTCTTCTAAAAATGCCATATTTCTTTACTTCCAATATATTGATAAGTTGATACAAAATTTGAAAAACATATATCCATCATACCTTATTTCAATATCAATGGAGTTTCTAGGTGATTCTTCAAATACCTTCAAGTCTCACCTCTACAAACAACAAGTTTAGTTCAGATCTTCTAGAACATGGTTTTTTTCCTTTGTGGAGTCACCAAATGGGAACAAGACAAGAGAAATTCCTTCATCATATTATTGTAGCCAACCACTCTCATACCATTATGATCCATAAATGGTAGGCCTATGAAATCTTGTCTATCTTACCAAGACATATATTCATTGAAAAATAATAAATGTAAAAGTATTTGCAAGTACTTTTGACCTGAGATCAAGCTTCTCCATTGTGAATTCATTACCATGAAGAAAAGGTTTTGTGCAAATATGGTCTCACTTCTCAGCTTAATTGGTTGTGGTTCCAAGGCCAATTCCCAACAACATTGTAGGAAAAATACATTCTAAATCAAATTTTCAAACCCAACAATTGATAATCACCCATTTACCCATTCGTTACATTTAGTCAAAGAAATAAAAAATATGGATGGTGCTTTGTTCTTACCATTTCCATTGTCATTTCAATCATATTGTTGCTAACTACGGTTTCTCATAGGGGAGTTGGGGAAGTTATGGCATCATATCTAGAAATGGAATATTCATATGACAGGGGCCCAAATCATTTGGTAGAAGTGGGTCTTGTTGCAGGGATGGAGGTGACTAGGGGTTGTTACCCTACAACATGATGCTCTGACAACACTTTAGATAAGATGATGGGTTGATCATCACTCTGAAGGTATTTCTTTTCTACAACATAGACCAATAATTTATTGCCTTATACCTTTCAACAAACTTATTGAAAAACATATCCATGGGATTATTTGATAGGCTTGCAAAGTGTCATCAGGTTTCTTCCTTCTTTCCATGCAATGTCGAAGCAAAAAATCCTCATCGTAGAATTCTTCAAGAGCCTACTCACAATATCAAAATCCTGCAAATTTCTTTGATGAAACTTGAAATTGAAGACACAACCCTTGGAAAATATTTACGAAACCATTAATGTGTTGCAATTCCTCTCAACATACAAACGAACAATTTCATCATAATATCCTTATGAATAACATTTAGGTCTGCCATAAAATCCCTAGTTGTGACCTCCATTTGTATTTGTAGTATCTGAGATGGAGGTCCTAAGGTGCTAAGTATGTAATGGTGGGGTCAGTTGTTAAGATGATGGGGAGGTAGGGTTTAAGGGAATGTGTTTCACCTTATTTTTTATACTAAATGCAAAAAACAATCATCATAACATCTTCATGAATGATGTCCATGCATCCAAATGCACGTGGAATATGTGTCACTTATCATGAAACATGGATTAGGTAGATACCCTATCTTACCACCACTTCCCTTGCCACCCTTAAGACCTTATTTAATTCCATAGGTTTATCGTGCAATATGGTTTAGCATGTGTTTTTGTTGTTGTCAGGATTTGGTGGTCTGTGCTTGTCATGCAACATGGATTAGGTAGATACACATGTTCAACCCTAGGTTTCTTTGATTTCTAAAAAACTATTATTGTTTCCCTATAGTATTGCGGTTTAGGATGGCCTTGTGGGAGTTGACAATGCAACACATGGGGGTTAGCAAAAATTAGAGGCGTTTTGTGTCATGTGGTTCCTCTTCCTTGAGTAGAGGGTGCCTAGTTGGGTTATCCTAATCTAGTATTTATATTTTTCTATACCATTTCTAGAAGTTATGGCATTGCTCAAGTTCAAGTGAGATTTTTTTGTTTAGGTTCATTTTGCACAAATCCAACAAACAACAACCTTAATAATATTTTTTTCTTAGATCCATATGATAAATTTATCATGTCCTTAGTGTTTTCACATTTTTAGTATGTCCCTAATATGTCCAAAATCAAGAGGGATATCACATTAAATTAGGTGGTTGACCACTAATATTGGTAATTGCACCCTGGTCTAATTGTGCATCCAAAACTAAATATATAAATTTTTTATTTAGAACTGTGAATATGATGATGGACTACTAACTAACAACATGTGCAAATGCATTTGAAGGTACAACCAAACAGGTACCTGTCAAATATTTATTCGTCGATTGAGGAAAGCTTAGGACAAATAGAGGCTGGAAATGCAACTGCATCTAGTAGATATGATAAGAAAATAAGGACCAGAGGTGAAAAAGTCAGAATAAAATTTTGTAGATGCATGAAATTATTTCTTGCCGAAGGAGGATCATGGTCTTATGATGATGAGAGCATAGGAGACATAGATGTTCCACTCAGGTATGAGAATCTGGTGAAGCAATGGGTACCTAAGGAACTACCTCCTATATATGTTGACTTCGTTGTCAACAATAGGACATATCACACTGCATCATCATCCCTGCATGGCTTGGGGCTATTTTCCATGGATGGAATAATTGTAAAATACAATATAGTAACTGAATTGATGGACTATGTCGGACCGTGTTACAATTATAACGATTGGATGGGGCTGGTCCGGTACATGTGAAGTATGCAGAGATATGCACTCACCGCAAATTATATACAACTAAAAAAGAAGGATAAAAATAAGGGAGCGACTATTTATATTGGTGGAAGGCCTAAAGCTTTCGGCAATATCACAGGGTTTATAAACAACACACAACCCGAGACAACAAACAAACAACTGAATTTCATATATGAGGGACGTGAAGAGAATCAGGTAGTCCTGTGCACAATAAAAAAGATAGCTCCCGGGGAAGAGTTATTAGTGGATTACCATTTGAATCGAATAGAAACATTGACTAATAGTGTGCAGGTTCTTATGCAACACCTCTTTAAGAAACCTCTACTTATTGCATTATATTTTTTTATTATCTTTAACATTGTTGTAAATATTATCTTTAACATTGTTTTTTTGTTATCATTAACAATTTTTTAAATATTTGGGGGTTCTAATTATATTATAATGTGACAGGATGATCGTGGAAAAGGGCTAGCTGCAAAACATGTAAATGATTATCAATTTCCACTTTCATTTTACGTTATTTTTATTATTTTCTTATATAATTTCATTGAAATAACATTGTTTTTGCTAAAATTATATGTAGTCAGCAGGCCATGTGGATTATGATTCTGCCGATGAGGAGGGGTTATATTCTTGCGTTGATCCCATGCTCTTATTAAAAAAAAATATCATTAAAGATAACAAGGAACTTGTTATCTTGTTAGATCATCCATAACAAACTCCAGACGTCAAATAAAAGATCAAGCTCCTTATGTCACAACTTAACACATATAAGGTAATAACCATAATTTAATTTAATTTTTTTAATGCACTCATATGTTTAATTATGATACTTTGTTCTTTAACTTTTACATTATCTCATGAAAAAACATTTTCTTTTTTATAAAGGAATATTTGGATCCTGTTCAGCCCAGTGTTGGTAGTAGTGGCACTACAGAGATGCTACAGAGTCCTGATGCGGGAGGTCATACAACTGCTAGAGCACTATTTACTTCTCCATCTTCCACACCTCATTTAGATAGGAGCCATGACACACATCGATAGGGATCCACACCTCGATCAGAGTCTAGACATGGTGGTAGAGATGAGGATCATAGTGAAGTGGTTGAAATGGTTGCATTTCCTAGAGCTAGACGTGTGACAAGCACAGGGACCCTTCCGTGCACTTTTTTGGTCGACGATAATGGACTTCCATTAAATCAATCAAGACTCCTAGGTAGTTTTAATTCATATTTTAATCGTTTAATGTTGTCCTCATACATAAATCATCTAGATTATTAATTTTAAATTAATGATCATATATTTTTGTGTGTAGGAAACAACCTTTTTTATAGGCACGTAGAGAGCAAGGACTTGTCTATTTTTGGGGCAACCTTACGCATGAGGTGGAATTGCCAGAATTCCAACCTCAAAAAGGAACTTGAAGGCCTTTTTGGTGTAGACACGTTCAATACAAAAGCGGTCACATCTGTAGCGGGTGAATATTTAAAATATGCGTGGGATGTTTATAGATGAAGCTTGGCAAGAAATCCTAGGTATGAGCATCCTCCCTCAATTCCAGAGAGGGAGTGGAAGGCGATCATTGATGATGCAAAAGAGAATATTTTAAAAAAATCAGGAGAAAAAATAACTTGTACACCAAGGTATATTACAATTTTTTGAATTCAATACTAGATTTATTTTTCTTTAGATCTAAATAAAAGTGTGGTTATATATAACATATTTGAATTTTTTTATGATAAGTTGCCTGACTCTTCGAAGGCAACCAAAGAAAGGATTTCCAAACATGGCCAACACAAGCTAGGCCAGGGAGGCTACTTGAGGTTACAGCCACAAATCGTAAGTACCCAAACATCTTAAGAATATTATTTGTATCACCTTACAAATTTAAGGTAATTGTAGCCAAAAACATTAAAAAATCATACCCTTATGCAATGCAGGGAGACGACTTCGGAACTGAAACCACAGAGGAAGACCTCCAACTTGGTTACAAGTATGGTTATAAAGACATGGTTGATCATAGGAAAAGCATGGGGAAGACCCCAAGATCCAATTTGTGGGATAAGGTAAATAAAAATCAGTCCACATTAACCTTTCGTTACTTATAAAATACGTAAATGTTTGATATCGTCCATAATTTAATGTCTTACTTTTTTTTAATCAGGGGAGCAGCACTATCAATGAAACCATTAGTACTAAACAACATAGCGTTGATAGTGAAACACAACCAAAATATCATGAAGCTCCCCAGCAACCCCATCCCAGTGAGGTGTAGCCCCAAGATGTTTCTATGACTGAGGTCCATGATAGTAAAATGTCTATATATTAATCATACATTTAATAATTTTGTACTTATAAATTTTGACGTTTCAATGGCATAGAATGTCATAGATGATCATCCTCGACTTGGATATCAAGTTAATAGGTCGACAACCATTTGAACGATGTCGACTAGAGGACTAGGTAAATAATTACATTGCAGAGTTTTTTTTTAATATTAATGAACTACTTCAATGTATTTAAAAATTGGCCATATGAATTTAATATTTTTTATTTTTTTAGGTGATGGCCCCTCAAAACAGCATCCATGCTGTGGGTACGAGACCAGATGTACTTGGCGTGAAAGGACTGAAACAACATCAACTGCTGAAGAGCACCCAATAAATGAAGACATGGACATGGATGATTTGCTTAAGAACTCGAAAGCAGTACAAAAGAAGACTAAAATAAATTCATGATGTCATGTAATAATTTTATAAGGCAGTTAGATGTACATTATATAGCTGATAATATACACAAGGCTATTTCTATGGCTTGTATATATCTGTGAATGTAATTTTTTTATACACTTAATGATAATTTCATCTTCTCTTAATGATGCAACTTCCAAAATCTTGTGACATGATATATGCAACTTTGAAATTCTTGTGACATGTTTCATTGTGTCTCACATGACAAAGAGCATTACCGTTATTTTCATTGTGTCATGGACATGGTGTTGCTACTCAACATTATCTCAAAGCCTACTTATTCATTCCTCTATGATATGTACAATGATGTTGAACCTTCCACAAATCATTGCGAGTAGAAAAATAAGCCAAGGAAAGGAACCCAAGGATTCAATGTTAAGGTCTTGTGATTCCACAAGGTGGGATACAAAGAGGAATTGTTTCCATGCACAAACATGCAAAATACCTTGATTGAGAATGCGGATGTAACAAGTTGAACATTGAAATCATAGAGCGATGACATTATCGAGCAATATGGGTGGTCATAAATGTTTATCTATTATTCAGTCATTTAACCTTTTAATGTCTTTGAAAAATGCAGGTTTGAAGGGTGGTCACCTCCATGATCCAAAACACATTTCTAAAAAGGTGTAAATCATTTTCTTCTCCCGCGTCATGAAATTTTCCTTCATTTCCTTGTATACTTAAATTCAAAATCGAAAAAGAAAATGACATATAGCATGCATGACACATAATTTTTTTATGACTGGGAGTAATAGTAATTTTTCATATTCATAAACAAAAAACATGAAATATGTAGAGAATTAATGTTAGAGTTCTTCCCACAATGTTAGAGTCATTGACAATGATATCATTGGTGGAAATGATGGATGACATTACCTATAACTAGTGGAATGTAAGACTCTTACACTTCCCATGGCATGAATATTGTACTCAACCCATGCTCCCATTATTATGTGAAAAGAATTTCCCCACCACCCTCTTACATAGATTCAAGGATTGGTTGATAAGTCAAAGAAGGTATATGGCTTCATTTAAGGCACATTGTAGAAGAATATGAGTTCTGAGAATGACCTTGGAGATAGAGGATTTATTTTCCCATAGGTCCCCTTTCATCTTCCCCTATAGTGGAATCATAGTGCCTCTCATGCCTTCATGTGTTTTTTATGGTGGGTTGCATCACCATACATTGAATCACTTTGAAGGCCTAATTACTATTTAACTATTTGAGTGAAGGTCAATTGAGTTGTGTTAGAGTCCTAGGATTGTGTTTTGTATTTGTAAAATACACCATGTGAAACTCTTACATCAAAGACATACATTGTCATTGACCTATTGAAATAAGTATTATCAAATAGTTGTTGTACCACCTGAGCACATATTTCAGTTTAGACACATTTTCTTTGAGTAGTTTTTCATCTTCTATATTACATTATTTATATTATATGTAACCTTGTAGGTTAGAAACATTTAAGAAAATTTAAACAATAGTGAACTCCATATCATCCAGCCATTTCCTTAGGCTTCATGGCCTCCCTCTATTCTTATAATAACTTCAAGCCTTAGCAATTCTCTTGAACCTCTTGTATGGTAGACGATGCACTAGATACATATGGTTAAGATGGATTTTGATTATGCATGGGGTTCTCAAGCATGGGATGATATTTTATTAGGTAGACTTCATATCTAATCTTCTTGCACAATGTATTCCAAAGGCTAAAACTCCCTTAATTAGATAGTGGTGCACTTGAGTTTTACATGGCGTCTTATCTTATGTATTGTGTATGTGTGAGCTAAGAGTTCTCTTGTTTCAAGCCCACCTAGTATCCTTTCTTTTCACTTGTACATGGTTATTTCCTCATATATGTTTAGCTATTATTTAGTCATTTAAATTTTTAATGTTTTTGAAAAATGTAGGTTTGAAGAGTGGTCACCTCCACGATCCAAAACACATATTTGCAAAGGTGTAAATCATTTTCTTCTCTTGCGTCATGAAATTTTCCTTCATTTCCTTGTATGCTTAAATTCAAAATCGGAAAAAAAATGACACATAGCATGCATAACACATAATGTTTTTATGACTGTGAGTAATAGTAATTTTGCATATTCATAAACAAAAAAATGAGACTTATCTTTTAACAAAAATTGGTCCAAGAGATTGGTCATGTAAGATAAAATTTCCATTGAACCACAACCATCTAGTGTAGATACCACCACCAACCTAGTCTATGAGGACACCATGGTGAAAAAACCAAGCAATAAGATTCTATATTTCTCATCACAACCTTTCTACTCACATTCTTACCTAACCTTCTCAACACAAAGCATTACAAGAATCTGATTCTTCCTGCGATAGATAAGGAACTCTCTTCCACTACAACATGCAACATAAGGAATATATTCACTTTATGTACTTCATGGTCCCTTATATATATTATTCTCTCTAGTTTTCTTTAGTGTGGATAGAAAGAGCTTGATATATTGTATTCTTTCTAATAATTTCCTAAAAGAACCATATTTGTCTCTCAAGGATATAAAGAGTATATAATGGATAGTGAATGATGAATTGTTATCTTCCCTATCCTATATGCTCACCTAAAACCATCATATTTCATCCAAAGTCTACAATTTTCCTCTTCTTGATGTTTCTTTTGGTTAATTTCCAAATTGGTATGGGTTGGAAATGGAGAATAAAACATGAAATATGTAGAGAATTAATGTTAGAGTGCTTCCCACAATGTTAGAGTTAATGACAATGATATGATTGGTGGAAATGAAGGATGACATTACCTATAACTAGTGGAATGTAGGACTCTTACACTTCCCATGGCATGAAGATTGTACTCAACCCATGCTCCCATTATTATGTGAAAATACTTTCCCCACCAACCTCTTACATAGATTCAAGGATTGGTTGATAAGTCAAAGAAGGTATATGGCTTCATTTAGGTCACATTATAGAAGAATATGAGTTCTGAGAATGACCTTGGAGATATAGGATTTATTTTCCCATAGGTCCCCTTTCATCTTCCCCTATAGTGGAATCATAGTGCCTCTCATGCCTTCATGTGTTTTCTATGGTGAGTTGAATCACCATACATTGAAGCACTTTGAAGGCCTAATTACTATTTAAATATTTGAGTGAAGGTCAATTGAGCTGTGTTAGAGTCTTAGGATTGTGTTTTGTATTTGTAAAATACACCATGTGAAACTCTTACATGAAAGCCATACATTGTCATTGACCTATTGAAATAAGAATTATCAAATAGTTATTGTACCACCCGAGCACATATTTCAGTTTAGACACATTTTCTTTGAGTATTTTTTCATCTTCTATATTGCATTATTTATTTTATATGTAACCGTGTAACCTTGAATGATACTATTTTAGCGCACAATGAATTCCATATGGTTAATGATTGTATTTGAATCTCTCACTACAACCAACGATTGAGCACATGAACCTTTAGAAATTTTCAATCAAAAGAAGTTATTAATATAAATAATAATTAATGTCAATGTTTTCTATTGAAAGTTATTAATATGGTAACATTAATATTAAAATTGCAGCCTAATTTTTTTTTTTTTTTTAAATAATAATTGTCGTCGCAATTTCAACGACAATAATATACCTACGACGGATGTGCAATAAAAACAATGAAATGTTGTCGTCTCAAGTGAGACGACAAAAAAAAATTGTTGCGACGCATTTGCCATATAAATAACGAAATGTTGACATACCTGCGACGGATGTGCAATAAAACAATGAAATGTTGTCATCACAAGTGTGACGATAATAAAAATTGCTGCGATGAATTTGCTATATAAACAAAGAAATGTTGACATACCTGCGACAGATGTGCAATAAAAACAATGAAATGTTTTCATCGTAAGTGCGATGACAAAATAAATGTTGCGATGCATTTTCTATATAAATAACGAAATGTTGACATACCTGCGATGAATGTGCAATAAAAACAATGTAATGTTGTCGTTGCAAGTGCGATGACAACAAAATTGTTGTGACACATTTGCTATATAAACAACGAAATGTTGACATACCTGTGACAGATGTTTAATAAAAACAATGTAATGTTGTCGTTACAAGTGAGATGAAAACAAAGATTGTTGCGACGCATTTGCTATATAAACAACAAAAATTGTCGTCGCAAGTGCGACGACATGTTGGTTTCACTTAGATTGCCTATATTGTCGTATTGGCGATGATATTTATTTTTCTGTCGCAATTGTGAAAAGTTCCCTAAGGTCTTCGTTCTTGCGACGATAATTCAAATTCGTCAAAATTTCCACGTTCTATGATACAGTGTTTTAGGGACTCAAGATTCGTCGCAATATCCATGACATAACGTCGCAAGAGAGTCGAAATATGCATCACAAAATGACCCAAATTTGCTAGTGGCATTAAGGTGTAGTTCCTTATTTGTCCTTCTCTTTTTGGATAGTTGATGTACTGCTTTATTCAGTAGAGGATCTTCCCTTCCTATCTCATACTATCTGATCAAATTTTGTAGTTCTTGTATGGATTTTTCATCCTTAATCAAATTAATGAAAGTACATAATAATTCCATAAGTCTTCTTACCTCTTTCCCTTCTCCGAGCGAAGCAAACTGATCAAAGGATAGGGGCATTCCACATTCTCTCACTTCTGGTTGTGCCTTCAATGAAGAAGTCTGATATCTTCCAAAATATTTTCTTGCCTCTTCAAATGTATGCTTCTCTTTATTTGGATCAAACTCTGGTGTCTTCTCCTCCTCTCTTCTAGATATTTATTCTTTTGTAATCTTTCCTGGAGTCACCCTGTCTTCTCCTGTAGCAGCGCCTCCTCTAGTGATAACGACGACTCTAGGATCCACTCCATGAGGTTCTGCCGAGATTAGTTATACTTTTTGGTTCCCTCCTCGTCTTTCCTAAAGTTTGGATAACAATGCAGGACAATCTTCTATGACATGTTCAAATGAGTTGTAGTAACTACAAGTGGTACAAGGGTTCTGACAGTCCCTTGCCAAGTGACCTAGCTGTGTGTAGTTATAACAAATGATTTGTCCTTGACCTCGGCCCATGTCTCCTCCTCGTCCTCTTCCTCTGAAGACACCACAAAGGTTGAAGTTTCCTCTTCCTACGTAGTTAAAATACATAGTATTTCCTTCTTGTTGTGCTTCACCTTGAATTCTATATGTGTCTCTTGATCTTTCATGCAAGAGGTCATAAGCCCTAAAATATTTCTCATCATGCCCCATAGATTTACAGAATGTGCATTAAAGGTTGGTAGGTGTCTGGACATATTTTTGCATGTAATAACATTCTCTAGAGAGATGTCTATTTCTACATACCTCACACCAAGGTAGAGTAACCTGTTTCAAAGGGCTTAAGGCTCCTAAAGCCAAGTACTCATGGAATAGAGGACAATGCTCCTTATCATGACCTTCTGATTTTCATCTGATACACCAAATATCTTCTCTTTTATCTTTTCCCTTATCCTTTTTCATATCTTTGACCTGTAGTGATAAGCTAGTTAGCTGACTAAAAATTTGACTCATACCTGAACTGGACTCTCCCATAGGGGTTGATTCTAGTTTCATGGTGAACTCCAATGCCTCATCTTGTGAAGCGATATTCTATTGCATCAGAGGGACTCTGATGTGTGGTAAGAGGGAAACAATGGGTTAGCACTCTGTAAATTATGTCCGGTTGAATAGACAAATGACAGAGGTAACTGTTTCAACCAGCTTTATAGCTGAGGCACTAGCCTGCTCAACTCAGAGAGGCCTCTCTCATGTCACTTGATATATCTATGGAAATATATGGCTAGATTTGGTTTGTTTTGGGGATTTTTAATAAAGTTGCTAGCAAAGAAGGGGGGAACACTATGGGCTATGGAGTCAAAATTATGAGAATGAATGGAAACAATGCATCAGCTGATAGAACTCTCCAAAGGACAAAGGATAAATAAGGTGATGAATCTGAGTTATTCTTGAAATAAAAAGATGTGTAGGAAGATAAAGAAGACAAATAACTGCATTAGAGCATTGCTGAAATGGATTCTGAATAAGTTAAGAAGACAATCACATAGTTTAAATTATTTAAGCCAAGAGCGTCATAGGACGAATTCTGGGCCTTTAATTTCTCCAATTTAAACAAAAGAAAATGTAAATGAAATGATAGGCTACAGGAAATACGTACGATGACAGGAAACAAAGATCATATCACCACCCGTTAGAATCTTTTCATAGAGACTTCAAAACCTTCTGCATTTGTATTCAATTCAGATTCAGAAAATTTACAAATAGAGTTTGATACAACCAAAAAGGTGCTCTTGCACTTCTACCAACATTAACTGATTCAATCCTCATAGTACTTATACAGTTTGATAAAAAATAACTGAAACTGAAATGTTTCAACTTCTGCAACAGTTTTGGATGTCAGTTTCGGTATACGAAACGACTTACAATCATTAGCAAAAAAGAAATGTTTCACCATCGTGAATAGTCTCTTTGACCACCTAGCTTCTTTCGCTACATCTGGCTTGCTTTGTACTTCCATTGGATCCTGTAATATGGATGACAGCTTAAGATAATCTGTTGGTTCCGGGGACGTGGCATTTTGTCTTTCCCAACCGCACAAGTTCCTTCCATTGTGCATTAGAGGGGATTTCATAGTCCATCATTTCTTTAATCAAAATTTCCAGGTCGATGCATGTTACGTAGGACATGATTGGCATGTTGACTTTCACTATTTTGCATTTGTTCAGAATTTTGAAATCAGTAGTTAAATTTTCTACCAAGCTAGGGCCTTTCAGACTTTCTTCCATATCTTCAAACCTGGAATGGTCCATCTTGAATTGCATGAGAAGAGTGTGATAATCTTCCTGCTTGTATAATGAGCCTTTACCATCCCAAAATGAGGGGAGGCCTTTAGCAAACAATTGTTCAAAGGCATCCTTAAACTCCTGTATGCTAAGGTGCATTTGCACAGCTTTATTCTGAATTGATCTGAGTAGGTTGTATTTAGCAATGATTCTCCTGGCTGAAATGATTAAATCAGTCCTATATTTCACACCAATGGTTTGAATATCGACAGTTGGTATGGCATTTAATAATTTGACGACATTTTGGGCCCATTTCGAGGGCTTCTTCGCTACCACTTCATTCACAACAACGCATTTGTTCCGATCTGTAGCATCCATGTTGTGTTTTTTGTTGATAAAGTTTAGATAACTTATGAATTTAGCAACCTCCATAGAAATCACATCCCATATCACATGTTTGGCTCCCTGTAGTAGTGTTTTACCCTTCAATCTGGTTTTTATCTTGTTCACTCTTTCCTGTAGGTCTTGGTTCTCTCTGTGGATTTGAGCTAATTTCGCGTCCTTCACCTTTGCTTCTTATTTCAAATTTGCTAAATTTTCTTTTAGATTCTTGATATCGCCTATTTTCAAACTTATTTGGGACAGAGCCTGAACTAACCCATCATCATTTGATCCAGCCTCTGCATTAGCAGGTACGACAATCTCCATATCTGATGTTGTTGCCTGCATCTGTGACCTTGTTTATTTCTCCTTCTCCAATTGCAACACTTTAGCCTTGTAGTCTAGAGCCTCTTGTCTGAAGGTTTCCTTTTCTTGCTCCAAAGAACTTAACTATGTTGTCTGTGGATGGTCTGTAGGTGACATCTTTAATCTTTTCTTAAAAATTTCTATCATTTTATCCTTTTCGTCCAGATAGGCTTTCACCCCCTGTGGACCTTCATAATCTAATATTTTTACCTGCATCATCCAAGCTTTGGTGGACACCTTTTATTGTTTCAGTTGTCCATCCAATTTCAATACATGTGTTGTCAACCTTGCAACCTTCAGAGCTAAGTTTAGGTAATCAATGTACAACATACCACTGAAATTTATGTGGAATTTCACTTTGCCAGGAGCGTTGATGTTCTCATAGTGTACCTTGAACTTGGATACCTTATCATTATCAACCACTACGATGTTGAATGTCCTCTTCTTGACATATATGACTAAGAGTAGGTGAGAATTGCGCTGAGATGTCCCTTCTACTTCAGGCAAAATCTCCTTTATCTCACTATTGGCCATACTCCCTTTCACGACATACTGATGTAGCAAATCTTCCTTAGATTGATAAACCATCCCAGGAGACTGGCCAAATACGTGCTTCTTGTTGTTGAAGACCTTCATGCTACCTTCATTTTGTGGTTTGTTTTCAGGATTGATCTCTTTGTTCTGGATCTTAGTATCTACCATCTCCATGTACGTCTTTTCTTTCTGTCCATCTTCTTCCAAGTCAATAATTGGAGAAGGTGATGTGGCTCTCATTTTATTAAGGGTGTCTTGTTGGCTGCTAGGCCCTAGGGCTTCTAAACTACTTCTCTTATTGAAGATGCTCATTTTAGGAGCCTTGATAATCAACCTGGGTGAGGGTTTTTGTGTTGAGCTTTGCTGGGAAGTAATCTCTGTCTGTTTTTCTTGATCATGCAGCGTGATGACCTCCATTTCTATGCAAGTCTCTAGATTGGCCAATTTATCTAGTTCTTCAACGTGCTCGTGTTCATAAGGGCCTTGTCTGCTCTCCAATATCCTCTTTGATATAACCTGATGTGGATCATATCTTCTTCCTTGCAATTGTGTGAACCCAAATGAATTTAGTTTAGACTGAATTTGAGGCAAACAAGACTTTCTCTTCACTAGAAAAGAACTCACCATGAATGAAAATTTCAGATTTGAAGCCTTGTGAGCCTTGAGGAAGTGTTCAGTCTCTGAGATGATATTTTGTCTTATAAATTCCAAAGAAAATATCTCAGGAGTCAGGAAAACTGGTAAAAGGTGAGGTCCTTCTTGGCATTCGTATACCCAAATCACAGTGGACTGAGTGAAAAGCATCCAGTCTCCCATCGTATTCTCCGGACTTGGCTGAAACAAAATCTTAATCTCTTCCAGGACTCTTGGAAAATATGAACTGAAAATGAGACTATATATTTTGGACATGATTTTGTTGATGAAGATGAGCATGGTGATATTTTTACACTCGGTCGAAATAAACGTGGCTTCAGGAAGCTCAGTATTGTTAGATCCCATAAACATTCTCAACAGATGAGAATAGTATCTGAAATGTCGTAACAAACTAAAATTAACCAGCTGTTGATGTATATTCTTCGCAATAAATTCATCGAAATTGACACAGACTGACTGCCCAAACAGGAAGAAAATTAACAGGATCCCTAGCATAACCTCTACCACAAACTTGTCATTATCTAGACCTAGAATTTGACTCAGCAGAGAACAAGCCCACTGGACTTTGATGATCATGACTCTTAGATTGGCAGGCAAGGATAGACTTTCTGAATGATGTTCAGGTTTGACTATGATTTTCAAAAACAAGGTTTTTACCTCGAGCAAGCATTCTCTATAAATCATAATCATTCTTTGTTCCTCAAAGGGTTCTGACACTATAGGGGAGGTGTCTGGTATATTTAGGGCATGTCGGAGTGAGGGACCATCTATTTTACATAGGAATTTTGACCCTAATTTGTTTAAGATGACTCTTTCTCCCTGGGAATATCTCTCTGCACACCAGCTCACAAATTCGGGGAATAGGAAAATTGTTTCTACGACATAAGGGGAGAAAGAGGCTCGAGTCGCTTCAAGAAAGGATATGTGGGATCCAACGTTGATCATCAAATTTGATTTAGACATAGAAACAAGCGAGATCTTCGTCACTGTGTTGAAAAAGTCAGAATCTCTGTCAATTAGGGCATCCTCCCTGGAGGGAGTATCTAGTTCACTCACGGATAAAACAACAAGATTGGAAACCATTGTGAAGAATACCTGATAAGCAATGAGAAAACTGGTCTGGTTCAGTTTTGAATTTTGAAATTTGGATAGAAGCTTTGTGCCAAATCTCCGAACGTTCAACTGCTTCAAATACTCATAGAATAATACCTGGGGTCCCTCCTTTTATAGGCGTCTATTACCATTGGGATTTGGAGAAAAGCGGTTTTGGATGAACCACCCTTAGCCCTGATGTGTCTTAGAGAACGCCGCATGTCCATGATTTAAACCAGGGCAGTTTTCCCCGGTCCACCCCCTGTCGGCTAATTCTCGTGCTACTTCGATCACCGAATTGCACCTCGGTCGTTGATCTGGGTCGTTTCAAGATCTACGATCAGCGTATTTCCCAAGAAATTTGACATTGGAGGTTGAAAAAGATGTGTTATCCACAATTTTGGTCATTGTGATGATGTTATGATGATGGAAAATCAAGCTCTTCACTAAGAACACTTTCCTGAGAAAAGTTACATTTGTCTGTTTCCAGAAATCATGCTTTGAAGGGATGTTCGCAGGCTAACTATATAGCTGCCTGTGAGAATGCCTAATTCTCACAGGCTGCATTAAGCTAGGGTGTGAAGGGTTCGCACTGTACCTAACTGTCAGGGTGCGAACATGTTCCAAAGGAAGGAAAAAGATAAAAATCTTGAATCTTCTAGAAGGGAATCTTCTAGAAACATGAGTTGGCTTCGAATGGTTGTTCAGGTGCTGGCATTCTAGATATCTTGGGATCATTTCCTATCCAAGTAACTAAATTATCTTCTTCTATATATTGAGGAGATTTCTCATGGAAAAGGTTAGAAGCAAGCTAGCAAGAGATTGATTGGAGAATTGTTGAAAGCCTGTATGAAGGACTGATGCTACAACAAATAGAGACAACAACAAGGTCATCAAAAGTGGTTGATTTTCTTCATGCATGAGCAAGTGTGTGTGTTAGAGCTAGGAGCCATCGAAAGGAGACCTACGACATCAAGGCTTAGGTTGTAAGTTTCACTTTCAATTAATTCAATACAGTAATATGTCCCTTTCCCATAAAGATGATGTCACTTTATTACATAACTCCTTGATCATATGTATAGACTAGCTATTGAATATATTAATCTGCCTTTACTTCGATTGGTTTGTACTGTTGTGATTTGAACGGCGCAAGAGCATTGGAGAAAATCTTGGAACAATAGAGACCTAAGGAAAGCATTCATAAGGTATGTCCATTACCCTTGTCTCTTAGTTCATTCAATAGGCTAGATCTAGGGAAAGTGTATTATTTTGTCCTGTTTTGTTCTAGATCCAGGTGGATCTAGGGAGATCGGTTTGTGTCCGCACTTACGGATTAATCCTGAAACAAGGTGGTTTTGGTCAGACAACCCTCCTTTCCGATGTGCTTCTAAGGGTGCCACGCATCCTGCAAAAAACCATGACGGTTTTCCTTGGCCCGCCCTCGACCACTTAATCTTCGTGCTAGTTGTATCTCCGATACATGTCTCGACTCTTGATCCGGGCCACTTTTGAGATCGACGGTCTATTGAGTTTTATTCTTCATATCTCAGCTATTTCATCCAAGCACCTCCAGATATAGATGGGTCCTCTAAATTTATCATAGCTCTGTGGCGATTTAATCCATCATAAAATTTCTGAAACTCGGACACCAACTGTGAATTATATGGTGATAATATTGGCTCCAACTGGGGATGCTATCCTCCCCATGAGGTAGCAAACAAATGTAGACCAAGTGCCTACCCATTTGGCTATAAGCTTATGTGTGTGATCTGGATCCCTTTATTTTATTGAAAAAACTTCAAAACTACTTAGCACATCTCCTTCACCTTGGGCTTTGACCATGTTGTTTTTATCTCAATCTTCATACTTAAAGAAAAACCAAAACCCAAAGAGGTCATGTACAATGAATGGTGAGTGATGATCTTTTAAACGACGTAGTGCTTGAGGAACTTGCCATTCATAGGCCCTCCTCCAGCGAGTTTTCCATTACTCTCCTCCAACAAATAGGCATTGTTCCCATGGTAAGCTGTAATTTTGAATGGGACCAGCCACAGGTGATCGAATTTTCCATGTTTTCCCTTTTTTTCATTCTTGGTATCCCATCTTAGTACCCAGTCTCCAGGTTTGAAGTCATCCACTTTGGTACGTCTGTCGAAACCTTCCTTGATTTTCTCTTGACGTAGTTGGGCGTTGTTGAAATCCTTTTCTCTGGTCTGCTGCAAGCGGATGAGTTCATCCTCCCTTCTCTGACTGACATTCGTCTCTGCTTCTTTCTCTTGTAACAACTTCATCACTGGAAATCTGAGTTTCATAGGAAAGATGGCTTCTGTACCATAAACGATCTGGAAAGGAGATGTGGCAATGGGTCTCTTTGGGGATATCCTGTCCACCCATAGTGCATGGATGAGCTTCTTGTGCCACACCTTTTTATTCTATTGAAACACTTTTTTTATGATTCTGACCAGGATTTTGTTTGAAGACTCAACCAATCCATTTCCTTGCAGGTAGTATGATGTAGAATGGCCAAGAGTGATATTGTAATCACTGCAAAATTTCTCAATTTTTTTAGATTTAAAAGCCCCTATGTTGTCTATTATAATCTTGACCGGACATCCAAACCTGGACAAAATATTGTCTTCCAGAAACCGAATGATAACGTCATCTGTAGCTTGTCTGGTAGGAACAACCTCAATCCATTTAGTAAAATAATTTGTTGTAGTCAGGATCCATTTTTGTTGAGCCAAAGATTTTGGGTGTATCTCTCCTATGAAATCCAGGCCCCATTGCCTGAAAGGAGCTTCTACTGAAATGGGCTTCAATGACAGAGACTGCAACTTTCCTTTCCCATTGAAGATTTGGCATTCATGGCACTTTGAAACCTCCTTGTAAACATTAGAGAAAATACTAGGCCAATAAAAACCAGCTCTCAAGATTTTGTGTACAGTTGTCTTCCAATAATGATGACCTCCACAGTCTCCTTTATGGAATTCCCTAATGGTCCTTTCCGCTTCCTCTTCTATCAAACAACTCAGTAAAATTCCTCCCGGGTCTTTCCAGTATAGTAATCCATTTACAATGCAAAATTTTGCCGCCTTTAGTTTCAATAACCTAGCCTTTGTTTTGTTATATTCAGGAGGAGCTTGTAGATTTTTTAACACAAAGATAATGTCCGCATACCACGCAAAGTCAAGAAATTTCTAAGATATATGTGGAGTCGCCCTCTCTTCCTCTGCTGTATTTTCTAACATGTCTATAGTGAATTTTATTCCTAAAAGTTCACAGTTTGTTTGTGCCATTATTCTAGCAAGTCCCTACCCTTTGATCAACTTCATGGGCTTGATGTCGAGATCATATTCTAATAGCACTGTAATCCATTTTCCCCTCTTCCCTTCAGGATCAGATTGAGTTAGGATGTCCTTTACCGAGTTGTTGGGGACATAAGCAATAATACGTGAATGTAGAATATACACTCTGAATTCTTTCAATGCTTTGACCAAAGAATACGCCTACTTCTCCATGATGTCATATTTTAAAGGAGTGTCTCTCAATGTCTTACTGTAGTATGTTATGGGATTATCAAAATTTTGGTCATCTTTCTGGAGTAATACCCCTGCAATTGTGTGTTCTGAAGCGAAAGAGAAAAGTATGAAATCTTTCTCGAAATTAGGACTCGCTAGCATAGGAGCATTTGTTAATGCTACTTTGATGTCTTCGAAAGACTTTCTAGCCTCAAGGATCCGTTTGATTTCATTTCCTTTCTTTAACATGTTGGTGATATGCTTTATGATCTCTGCTAAATTAGGAATAAATCTTCTCAGGAAATTTACTTTACCTAGAAAGGATTGTACTTCCTTTTTGCTACTAGGTATGCCGATCTTCAAGATGCCTTCAACCCTACTGGGGTCTACCTTTATCCCTTCCTTAGAAATTATATGCCCTAAGAGCTTCCCTTCTTCCATGACAAAGTTTGACTTTTTGGGGTTCAGTGATATGCCAAATTTTCTACATTTCTCGAATGCCCTTATGAGATGTTTGATGTGCTCCTCATCTGTAGCAGAATACACGGTGATGTCGTCCAGGTATATAACAATGAATTTATCTTTTTCATCTAAAAATGCTATGTCCATATCCCTTTGAAATGTGCGTTCATAAGTCCAAATGGAATTTTGGCATACATGAATGTTCCCCAAGGTGTGGTGAATGGTGTCTTTTCTTGATCGTCAGGATGTACCATGATCTAGTTGTATCCTGAGAAACTATCCAACATCGACATCTTTTGAGAGCCCACTACCTTCTATAGAATGTGGTCCATTTTGGGAAAAGGGTAGTTATATTTAAGAGATACCTTATTTATATTTTTTAAGTCCACACACAATCTGATCTCCCCACTCTTCTTTTTGATAGGTACTATATTTTCTACCCATTTGGAGAATCTTAGGGACACTATGATTTTTGCTTCAAACAATTTCTTCACTTCTTTCTCTATCAATGGTAACAATAGAGGGTTTATTCTTCTAAACTTTTGTTTAAATGGATTGTGATCTTCTTTTATCAGGATGACATGCTGGATTATACTAGTATCATAAAATTTCAAGTCATCATAGCTCCAGGCAAAAACATCAGGGAATTCTTTCATCAATTTTACATACCTCTCTTTTACTTCAGGGTTGAGCTTCTTGGACAGTTTAATGATCTTCGGGTCTTCTAGAGTACCAATGTTACAATCCTCCATGTCCCCTTCATCTACTGTGATCTTTTGAATTCTAGCCACATCATTGTTATCAAAAATTTTTTCCAATGGTACCAGGCCTTTGGGGATAACATTGCTCTTTAGCTCCACGATATCTTTGCTAGCAATTTGATTCTCAAAGTATCCTTCTTTGGTGAAAGCAACTACATATACTTAATTGCCGTAACATTCATCAATGCTTAAATTCTCAAACTCATTTTCCATCCTGAGGGAGCTTTCTATCTATTTATCATCTTCGAAGACTTGCCAATGTTTCATATTGTCTGGTATCGCCGGTTTGTACTTGACTTCAACCTTGTATCGTTTTTTCAGGAAAAATTGGGACTTTGAACACCACTACTGAAGTGGCCAGTGCATTTGCAACTTGATTCTACTCTCGTGGAATTGTTGAAAGGTTGCATTCTGAAAATATCTCAAGAAGTTCTAATACCATATTTCTGTAAGCCCTTACTCTAGGATGTCTGGATTGGTAGATGCCTTTGATTTGATTTATGATGAGTTCAAAATCTCCAAGTACAATGATCCTTTTGGCGCCCAGCTCTTCCAAGAATTTCAATCCCAATATTAATGCCTCGTATTCGGCCATATTATTTGTACATTCAAAAACAAGTTTGTAAGAGAATAATTTTACATCTCCTGTGGGATGATTTATCCACACGCCAGCTCCAGCTCCTTCTCTACATGCAACTCCATCAAAGTTCATTTTCCATATCTGATCTTCTGGGTCACCCTGCTGTTCTGAAATTTCTTCCAATTGTTGCCCAGGTATACCTTTATCTGCCAGGACTATTTCCATCTCTTCTGCTCCCGAGCATATATCATTGAAGAAAATGGAAGACCCCAACTCAGTGCTTACTGAGTATATAGGATGTTTGGTAGGTTGTGATTTGTTGCTGACCATATATTTCAATAGAACTTCCCTGTACAATATTCTGTCTTGACCAAAGACATGAATCATGGCATATGACATGTCCATCTAGAGGGTTCCTTTCAATTTTGCAGCCCATGATCTGGATAACAACATGCCAAATTTTGGAGGGATATTAGCAACCACTACGTCCATCACCATATTCTTCGCCAAGATTTGTGCCAAGGAAACGACCATGTCCTTTATCATGCCAAGGCATTTCACCTTCCTTGAATCAAAAGAGAATATATCCTTGTAGGGACTTGTGACCTCAAGGCCCAATTGTTCCATGACCACTTTAGGCATCAGATTGTGATATGCTCCAGATTCCATCATAGCATTGTGTAAGGTTATGTCATGGATTTTTAGGCTTACATAGAAAGGGGGAAATTCTTCATTTTCATCGCTTTCTTATACTCTCGGCCCAAATAAAATGGTTGGGTGGTCGTCTTGTATGTTCAGAGTATCAAAGGTTTGTCCCATCTTAAGCATCTTGATGATTTGAATTTTGTATTCACTATTTCTGATTAATTCATTAAAGGGTACTGAAATATTAATCTTAGCCATCTCACTTTCGAAGTCAAAAGAGGACGGAGTTTTTTCTACCTCTTTAGGGATAGTTTCTTTTCTTGTCAATATTTTCTTCTGCAGTTCCTCTTTCTCCTTGCCCTTATCTGTAACATCCTTTGCAACAGATTCTTTCACAATAGAATCTTTTTGGGGCTGACTGGAAGAGGGCACGTTACTCTAAGCATCTTTGGTGAGGTTTGCCTTTGGGAGATTACCTTTCAGAGGATTTTGAGGCACCTTTTGATTTTAGAGATTGTATTTACTTTGGAATTGCATGATGGAATTCTGCAATCCAGTCTCGTAATCTTCTTTTTCTACTGATAACCTTTCCTCTTCATCTTGCAAGAAGATTTCACTCACATCCTTGAACTGGTCATGTTCTTCCTTGGTCAAAAACACCCTAGTTTCTTTGTCATCACAACAATTCATATTATCTTCAAAGTATTCATCATAATATTCATTCATATAATTATTCTGAAAAGGGGGTCTTACTTGTTGTTCTCCCTGATTTCCTTGATTTCCCTGATTTGTTTGATCTGCTTGATCTGCTTGATTACCCTGATTCCTCTGCTCCCTTTGTCGGATTTGTGGACTGATGGGTCTCTTTGGATTTCTGGGTGGACCATCTGCCTGTTCCCTAGGGTTGGGTCTGTTTCCCAGCGCCATTCTTTCCATCATCCTTTCCATGTTTCTCATCATCACTTCGAATCTTTCTTCTGAAGTTTGTGACGTGGAAGTTTGTGCCTTATCCTGAGTTTTGCCCATGCTTCTGCCAGAATTAGATTTCATTTTTCCTGAAGCCATTAGGTTTACTTTGACTTCAATGGAATCTGTCATCATATCATCTAGCATGGAAGATCTTTGTTCCCTCAATAATAAATCAAAATCACTTTCGAAAGAATCAACATATCTAAGCTGAGCAACTTTAGGTGGGGGTTTTACTTCATCAGCAATCACATTATATACTTTCATGAATCTAGCCGAAAACTCCTGCACTGTTTCATCAGGAGACCTCTTCATATTTTTGTAGTGTGTCAACAACTAAAGGGGGTTTTTCTTATCTCCCCATCTAGCAAGGAAGAGTGTCTCAAAAGCTGTGAAATCTACGATGCTTTCTGGTGCAAGGTCTCTGAACCACTTTCTTAAATATCCTGCAAGGCTTTGTGTGAACAAACTCATTTTCACATCTGCAAAATCCACCTTCTCTAAGTCTATGAAGTTATTAAACCAGTCTAGGTGTTTCTGGGCCGATATGTTACCCTCAGCATCATATAGCTTAATTCTTAGGTTTTACTCCTGGGGTAAGTCATGCAATACAATAGGTAGTATGAGAGGATAAAATCTAGCCTCCATAGTTGCTGTGAGGGGTTAGAGTGGCTATCAGTTTTGGATATGAGGCACTAAAGGTTTGACAGGAGTGGCTAGAATCAAATCTTGGAATATTTTTTCATCAAATAGGGTCTCGTCTAAATGCGATTCAGACCTGGTTCTGAACAGGGAGTGTTCAAATTTTAGGTGAAAATCAAGGTCTTCGTTATTGATCAATCCATCTCTAGGTAAAGACAAATATCAGTCTGGATGTAACACAAGGGTTATTGTCCTTTCTTTTCTTCTTTAGACAAGCTTTTCAAGGCTAGAGACAGGGACTACAGGCTTGGGGTCTGGGTTTCTCCTAGTGTGGATTTTCTCAGGAGCTAGGATTTATATCTTACACATCGTAGTACAACTGGTCTCTGGGTAATGGAGTCACTAGGGTAAAGACAATATTTAGCCAGTAAGGTATTTGGTCCACTATCACCCTCAGGGATCAAACTAAGGCTTTAAGTCATTTTCCCAGGGAAACTTTTTCGATTTCGTCCACGGCAATGGCGCTAGAATGTTAGCACTCTGTAAATTATGTCTGCCTAAATAGACAAATGACAAAGGTAACTGTTTCAACCATCTTTAGAGATGAGGCACTAGCCTGCTCAACTCATAGAGGGCTCTCTCGTGTCACTTGATATATCTATGGAAATTGGTGGCTAGATTTGGTTTGTTTTGGGAATTTTTAATAAAGTTGTTGGCAAAGAAGGGGGGAACACGATGGGCTATAGAGTCAAAATTATGAAAGTGAATGGAAACAATGCATCGACTGATAGAAGTCTCTAGAGGACAAAGGCTAAATAAGGCGATGAATATGAGTTATTCTTGAAATAAAAAGATGTGTAGGAAGATAAAGAAGACAATTAACTGCATCAGAGCATTGTTGAAATGGATTTTGAATAAGTTAAGAAGATAATCACATAGTTTAAATTATTTAAGCCAAGAGCGTCACAGGATGAATTCTGGGCCTTTAATTTCTCCAATTTAAACAGAATAAAATGTAAATGAAATGACAGGCTACAAGAAATATGTACGATGAAAGGAAACAAAGCTCATATCACCACCCGTTAGAATCTTTTCATAGAGACTTCAAAACCTTCTGCATTTGTATTCAATTCATATTTAGAAAATTTACAAATAGAGTTTGATACAACCAAAAAGGTTCTCTTGCACTTCTGCCAACATTAACTGATTCAATCCTCATAGTACTTATACAGTTTGATAAAAAATAAGTAAAACTGAAAAGTTTCAGCTTCTGCAACAATTTTGGATGTCAGTTTTGGTATAATAAATGACTTACAATCATTAGCAAAAAAGAAACATTTCACCATTGTGAATAGTCTCTCTGACTTCCTGGTTGCTTTTGCTACATTTGGCTTGCTCTGTACTTCTATTGGATCCTGTAATATGGGTGACAATTGGAGATCATCTGCTGGTTCTAGGGACGTGGCATTTTGTCTTTCCCAACCACACAAGTTCCTTCCATTGTGCATCAGAGGGGATTTCATATTCCATCATTTCTTTAATAGAAATTTCCAGGTCGGTGCACGTTGTGTAGGACATGATTGGCATGCTGAATTTCACTATTTTGAATTTGTTCAGAATTTCTAAATCAGTAGCTAAAATGTTCTACCAAGCTAGGGATTTTCAGACTTTATTCCATATCTTCAAACTTGGAATAGTCCATATTGCATTGCATGAGAAGAGTGTGATAATATTCCTACTTGTATAATGAACCTTTACCATCCCAAAATGAGGGGAGGCCTTTAGAAAACAATTTTTCAAAGGCGTATTTAAACTCCTGTATGCTAAGGTCCATTTGCACAGCTTTATTCTGAACCGAACTGAGTAGGTTGTGTTTAGCAATGATTCTCCTAGCTGAAATGATTAAAGCGGTCCTGTCTTTCACACCAATGGCCTGAATATCGACAGTTGTTATGGAATTTAATAAATCGATGGCATTTTGGGCCCATTCCGAGGGCTTCTTTGCTAGCACTTCATTTACAACAGTGCATTTGTTCCAAGCTGTAGTAGCCATGTTGTCTTCGTCGTTGATAAAGTTCAGATAACTTCTGAATTTAGCAACCTCTGCAACAATCACATCCATATCACATGTTTAGCTCCCTGTAGTAGCGTTTTACCCTTCCATCTGGTTTTTATCTTGTTCACTCTTTCCTGAAGGTCTTGGTTCTCTCTATGGAGTTTAGCTAATTTATCGTCCTTCACCTTCGCCTCTTGTTTCAAATTTTCTAAATTTTCTTTTAGATTCTTGATCTCGCCTATTTTCAAACTTATCTGGGACATAGCCTAAACTAACCCCTCATCATTTGATCCAACCTTTGCATTAGCAGGTACGATAATCTCCATATCTGATGTTGTTGCCTGCATCTGTGACCAACTTTCTTTCTCCTTCTCCAATTGAAACACTTTAGCCTTGTAGTCTAGAGTCTCTTATCTGAAGGTTCCATTTTCCTGCTCCAAAGCAATTAACTCTATTATCTATGGATGGTCTGTAGGTGACATCTTCAATATTTTCTTTAAACTTTGGATCATTTTATCCTTTTCGTCCAGAGAGGCTTTCACCCCCTGTGGACCTTTAGACTCTAATATTTTTACCTGCATCATCCAATATTTGTTGGACACCTTTTCTTGTTTCAGTTGTCCATCCAGTTTCAATACATGTGGTGTCAACCTTGCAACCTTCAGAGCTAAGTTTAGGTAATCAGTGTACAACATATCACTGACATTTCTGTGGAATTTTACTTTGTCAGGAACGTCGATGTTCTCATAGTGTACCTTGAACTCAGATACCTTATCATTATCAGCCACTGCAATGTTGAATGTCTTATTCTCGACATATCAGACTAAGAGTAGGTGAGCATTGCACTGAGATGTCCATTCTACTTCAGGAAAAAGATCCTTTATATCACTATTGGCCATACTCCCTTTCACGTCATACTGATGTAGAAAGTCTTCCTTAGATTGATAAACCATCCTGAGAGTCATGCCAAATATGTGTTTCCTGCTGCTGAAGACCTTCATGCTACCTTCATTTTGTGGTTTGTTTTCAGGATTGATCTCTTCGTTCTAGATCTTAGTATCTACCATCTCCATGCACATCTTTTCCTTCTGTTCTTCTTATTCCAAGTCAATAATTAGAGAAGGTGATGTGGCTCTCATTTTCTTGCGGGTGTCTTGTTGGCTGCTAGCTCCTAGGGCTTCTGAACTACTTCTCTTATTGAAGATGCTCATTTTAGGAGCCTTGATAATCAACCTGGGTGAGGGTTTTTGTGATGAGCTTTGCTGGGAAGTAATATATGTTTGTTTTTCTTGATCATGCAGCATGATGACCTCCATTTCTATGTAGGTCTCTAGATTGGCCAATTTATCTAGTTCTTCAATGTGCTCGTGTTCATAAGGGCCTTGTCTTCTTGCCAATGTCCTCTTTGATATAGCCTAATGTGGATCATATCTTCTTCTTTGCAATTGTGTGAACCCAAATGAATTTAGTTTAGACTGAATTTGAGGCAAAGACGACTTTCTCTTCACCACAAAAGGACCCACCACGAATGGGAATTTCAGATTTGAAGCCTTGTGAGCCTTGAGGAAGTGTTTAGTCTCTGAGATGATCCTTTGTCTTATAAATTCCAAAGCAAATATCCTAGGAGTCGAGAAAACTGGTAAAAGGTGAGGTCCTTCTTGGCATTCGTATACCCAAATCATGGTGGACATAGTGAGAAGCATCCAGTCTCCCATCGTATTCTCCAGACTCCACTGCAACAAACTCTTCATCTCTTCTAGGACTCTTGGCAAATCTGAACCAAATATGAGACTGTATATTCTATAAATGATTTTGTTGATGAATATGGGCATGGTGATCTTTTTACACTCGGTCGAAATAAACGCAGCTTTGGGAAGCTCGGTATTGTTAGATCCTGTTGGCGACGGAGGTCACTCTTGGATTGCTAGCAGGAGCAGAGCTCGACGCCCATCAGATTAATGTCACGTTTTATTTTAAAGGGGTGATCAGATGGAAGGAAACTCAAAACAATACAATCTCAACTCGGAAACTAGACCAGGCATGCATGAACGAGTGAGGTCTTGATAAACTCCAAACAGTGAGTCGTAGTAAAGGTGAGCAGGTGGAAGACTTATGCAAGAAGGATGCAGAGGTCTATAATAAACATCATGTTCATAACAGACTGGAAGAAAATATTCGAACACAAAGTCTCTTTATATTCAAACACAAAGAACCATAGAATACATAAATGTCACGACAAATCCTTTATCATAACAGAAATGCAGCAATCCACGTGAATCATTCGACTGTGAACTCTTCGGCATGAGACAAAACAAAGATGGAAAAAGGAGAACTATTTGTCATAAACCAACAAGTCTCAATCACAGAGGCATAACTAGGAAACCAGAATGTCACTGAGACTTACAGTCGGGAGCTTAGCTCTACCATCGATAGATACAAAAATGGAAAAAATGCCTACATATACTCAAAACGATAATAGCAGCGGAATCAAGAAACTGCATTGAAGGCTTTGCGTCTGCATGGCTTCTGACACTCTGCGGCCGCAATCTTTGAATAATCGTGCAACTTATGGCAGACGCGATCGATCTTATGACAGTTAAATCAGTGAATCGACGTGCCTTTAATTCATTGCAGGACGTCCCCATAATGGCGGAGACGATGTCTAACCACTCTCAACTACTTCAATAACTACTTCTTGGGATTGTGAACGGCCCGGCCAACTCATCATTTCGGGATGAGGAGGACTTATCTTGTGCTGCCACCTGGAATAACTGAATAGCTTGAGAGATTGGCATGGAGGCTAGCGCGGAGGATGAATGCATGACGAGAATGGTGGTGGCGGGTTGTAAGGACGTGGAAAGAGTGACGAGATGAGAGAAGGGTGATGGAGGACGATTCATGGTGGAAGACGTCAGGCGGAAGGGGAGGAAGACGGGAGAAATGAATTCGCCTCCGGGTGAGCGGATGATGTGGAAAAGAATGGGACACGGGGCCAACAGCGAGTGGATGATGAGAGGAGAGAGAGCCATGTGGACCGAGGAGGGGAGGCGGATGGAGGGCACATGGAAGCACGGGAAAGGTGGAAAGGGGGATTACACGAGGGAAAATGGGCCCAATCCTGGCTAAATACAGGGAAGGTGAGAAGGGCAGAACTACACGAGCACCGTTGATCTGGGTGCCTCGATCGTGGCCGTCGGGAAGCTGCATATGGGATTCCGGACCCCCCCCCTCCGCTTAAAGGTAGAAAGGCAGGGGGGGGTCTGGAATGGTCTTCATTTCCATTGATTCGGGCACGGCGATCTGAGCCGTTGGAGAGGTGCGCCCCCGATTCCGGACCCCCCCCCCGGTTTAAAGGTAGAAAGGCAAGGGGGGTCCGGAATCCAACGCGTGTCGTTGATCCGGGCGCGCGAATCTGGACCGCTCGGACTTGCTCGTGGCTTACCATGGGCGCATTATTGCCCAAAACTTAGGACAAATGGGTTTTTAACCCCTTCTCTTGCTATCTAATCCCCTCTACAGGAAATATCGCTAACATTTGGCTCCATGGGGGATAGAGTCGTCCCTGTGATGCTCTAAGAATTCTTTTGCAGACTTAGTGCCTTTGTTGTTGGGCTATGGAGTCATTTATTAGTCCGAAAAACAAAAAAAAACAAAAAACAATATTTACAAAACAAAACAAAACGAGCCGACTGCGGCTCACATAAAACATTTCTTTAAGAAATGCCCATTGACTGGGCCACTAAAAACTTCATTGCCTTCCAGATCATGCAACTTGTAAGTGTTGTTGGAAAATACTTCAAGGATCTTGAAAGGCCCGAACCAGAGGGCATCAAATTTACTGTGTTTTCCCTTTTCCTGCCTGGGTGCATCCCATTTGAGCACCAGATCACCCTGCTCGAACTCTTTCTTTTTGCTTTTCCTGTCAAAAGCCTGCTTGATCTTCTGCTGACTATTGTAAGCTCTGTCCAGGACCTGTTCTCTGATCTGCTGCACCTCCACCATTTGATGAATTCTTCTGAGCACATGGTTAGGCTCCCCCTCATAGTCTTGGAGGAGAATTGCCACAGGCAAGGCAAGCTGAGTGGGGAAGATGACCTCAATCCCATAGACAAGATGGAACGGTGAGAGACCCAGGGACTTCTTTGTTGTCACTCGATCGACCGAAAGTGCAAATTTGAGCTTTGAGTCCCAGGCCCTTTTATTATCCTCTAATAGCTTTTTGATAAGCTTGATTAGAATTTTATTAGAGGACTCTGCCAGTCCGTTTCCCTGAGGGTAGTAGGGAGTGGAGTGAATCAGTGAAATCCCAAATTGTTCACAAAATTTGATCAGAGGCTCAGACTGAAATGGGGAAGCATTGTCAGAGACGATTTTGCTAGGGCAACCAAACCTAGCTATGATGTCCTCCAGGAAGCTGATGATTGCTTTGTGAGAAGTGCTTCTGGTAGGGACAACTTCTATCCATTTAGTGAAGTAGTCGGTTGCTATCAAAATCCATCGGTGCTAGCCACTTGAGGGAGGATGAATTTCCCCGATAAAGTCCAATCCCCACTGCTGAAAGGGTGCCGAGACCACCACAAGTTTCAATGGCAGGGGTTTGAGCTGCTGCTTCCCTGAGAATTTCTGACATTTGATGCAAGCTCTAATCTCCCTACAGACATCAGGAAATAAGGTGGGCCAGTAATACCCAACTCGGAGGATCTTGTGAGCTGTGGTCTTCCAAAAATAATGGCCTCCACAGAGACCGCTATGGAAATCATTCATAAACTTCTGGGCCTGCTGTGGGTCCAGACACATTAGTAATATCCCATGGGGGTCTTTCCAATACAAGGCTTGGCCAATAAGACAATACCTGACAACTTTGAGCTTTAAAGCTCTTGCCTTACTTTTTTCCATCCCATCAGAGGGTCTCAACTCCTGCAGGAAATACAAGATATCTCTGTACCAGGGGCATGCTGAAAGTGGCACAGTGCTTTGGGAACCCCTGTTGGATGATTCAACTTGCTCATGGATAAAATTGATTTCCAAGGCTTTATAATTGGATTCGGCCAGGAGCTTGGCCAAACCCTGCCCTTTTATTAGTTTTGTGGGCTTAATTTCCAGGTCAAATTCTAGGATCTTGGCGATCCATTTACCTCTTCTTCTGTCTATGTCAGGCTGTATAAGAATGTCCTTCACAGAGGTTGAAGGGACATATGCAACGATCTTTGAGTGTAAGACATAGACCCTGAAAGCTTTGAG
>ML782046.1:203913-220514 GCA_009831015.1 Picea engelmannii
TAATCTGGACTGATCAGCACAGGAGCCTCGGTCAATGCTTTCTTTATTTGGTCAAAAGACTTCCTGGGTTCAGCAGTCCATTTTATTTCATGGCCCTTCCTGAGCATGGCTGTGATATGTTTTACCAATTCAACAAAATTTGAAACAAACCTCCTCAGGAAATTAATCCTTCCCAAGAATGCTTGGACCTCCTTTTTAGATCTGGGAAGTGACAGGGCCTGAATTACTTCTACCCTGTCAGGATCAATCCTCACTCCTTCTGCTGAGACTATATGGCCTAACAACTTCCCTTCTTGCATAGAAAACAATGATTTCTTGGGATTTAGGGAAAGGCCAAACCTGTGACACTTCAGGAAAACCCTCTTCAAGTGGCAGCGGTGCTCTATATCAGTCTTGGAGAAGACTGTTATGTCATCTAGGTAAATCACCACAAACTTATCTTTTCCCCCGATGAAGGCTATGTCCATGGCTTGCTAAAACATTGCCCCTGCATTCATCAATCCGAAGGGCATCTTGGCATACATGAATGTGCCCCAAGGAGTGGTGAAGGTTGTCCTTTCTCTGTCTTCAGGCATGACTGATATCTGATTATAGCCAGAAAAGCCATCGATCATAGATATTCTAGATGCACCAGTGACCCTCTGCAATATATGTTCCATGTTGGGCAGGGGGTAATTGTCTTTCCTTGAACTCCTATTCAGGTTACTGAAATCGACACAGAGTCTGATTTCCCCACTCTTCTTTCTTACTGGGACCAAATTGGCTACCCAGCTAGAGTATCTTAAGGGGAATATGATTTGGGCATCCAACAACTTTTTCACCTCCCTCTCCATGACAGGTAACAGCGTAGGATTTATCTGTCTCAGCTTCTGCTTGAAAGGTCTAGCCTCCTCTTTCAGTGGGATCTTGTGCTCAATGATTGACGTGTTGTATGTCTTGAGGTCTTCGTAGGTCCACGCGAACACGTCAACAAACTCCCTCAGCAAATCAGTATATCCGATCCTCTGCTCCTCAGTCAAACTCCTTGACAACTTGACAAACTTGGGCTCCTCTGGTGTGCCTATGTTGCATTCAGCTGTATCAGCATCATCACCTGAAATTCTGCCCTTTATCGCCACATCATTCCCATCGAACAATCTTTCTAATGGGATCAGACCTCTTGGTATATGATTGCTCGGCAGTTGAATAATCTGATGGTCAGCAACTTTATTCAACAACTCCCCAGGGTGGTGGTCAGGTTCCTCGTCAGGGTCTTCATCTATATGCAATGCAGAGAAGTCATCGATGGATTGGAGGAATTTCTCAATCTCCTGATCATCTTCAAATACCTTCCAATGTTTGACATTGTCCGGTATGGAGGGTCTATATCTTATTTCCACCTCTGATCTGTCAGCGGGTAGCGCAGGAGCTTTGAACAAACTAGCTGAGAAGGCTTGAAAGTCGGCTGGAGAATTTTCTTCCCTTGGAATGAAAGAGATGTTGAAAGCTAGGAAGAAAATATCAATTAAATCCCATACCTCGTTCCTGTAATTCTTGAGGCGGGGGTGCTTGGTCTGATAGATGTTTTTGACCTGCTGGACAATTAATTCTGCATCCCCGAACACAGCCATCTCCCTGATTCCCATTTCTTTTGCAGCCCTTAATCTTAGAACCAGAGCTTCATATTCTGCCACATTGTTGGTGACTTCAAATTCCATCTTGTATGACAGTGATATGGTTTCCTGAGAAGGAGACTTGAATACCACTCTGGCACCTACACCTATACTGGAAGAAGCTCCATCAAAGAACATTTTCCAAACAGAGGTGGTTGGAGGAGGCATCCCCTGATTAAGACTGAGCTATTTTCTGATTTGCAAAGGGGTCTCAAGCTCATCAGTGACTTGTAATAAGCTAGATCCTAAGTTAGTGTCTAAGGCATAGATAGGATGATTAGTGGGGTTCGCTTCATCACTGACTATGTAGGCTAGCTGGGCTTCTCTGTACAATCTCCTATGTTCCCCCCCAAAGACTGGAATGGTGGCATACGTGAGATCCATCTGTAACGTCCCTCCAAGTATTTTAATCCAAGACCTTGACAACAGCATGACAAATTTGGGGGGAACATCAACTACCACTATATCCATGACCATACTTTTCATGGGTAGCTGAAACAGGGAAACCACCAGGTCCTTGATGACTCCCAAACATTGTACCCTCCTGGAGTCGAAAGAATAGAGGTCATGATAGGCTCTGGTGACTTCTAATTCTAGCTCCTCCATGATGGCTTTAGGCATGAGGTTGTGGGAGGCTCCTGAATCCATTAAGCAATTATGCAGCACTTTGTCATGTATGTTCAAAGAGGTGTAGAAGGGAGGGGATGAATCATCCTTGTCTTCTACCATGGGACCTAGGACCACTGCAGGCCTTTCATCTTGGAGGTTTATGCAGTCTGTGGAAAGGCCAGAGGCTTCATATTTCAACAGGTCAGAGAAGCATTTTTTGAATTCCCCATGTTTGATTAACTCAGTGAGGGGCACAAGGATTCTGATATTTTGAATTTCATGCTCGAAATTAAAGGAAGATGTGAGATTTGGAATTTCTCTAATCTCAGGAGCATGATTTTGAATGATAGGGGAGAGAGGTTGGGCCTTCTTACCTCTGTGGTTGTCTGCAACCTCGTCAGCAGGCTTCTCTGCTCTAGTGGATGACTCAGGAACATCAGGTGATGCTGCCCTCTTGTCTGATCTCAGGTTATACCTGCCTCGGCCACCACCAACTTTGTCTCCTTTGCTCAATTCATTTAGCTGACTAGTCATGAGAGACTCCTTGTATGCTGACTGAATTAGATAGGGGAAAGGAGGAGCGACTTCTACAGAGTGGATTTTAGGCTCAGGCTCATCGGGTTGTCTTTCTTCTTCATTAGCTACAAATTTGTTCTGGAAGGGAGCCTGAATTCTTTGGTCATCTCTGTCTCTTTCCTTCTCTTTGTGCATAGTTGGAGGGGAAAAATTGTTTGGTCTCCTGAAACCTCCTTTATTTTCGGTGTTCTGAGGGCCCTTATACATCTGCCTCCTTTCCACCTTCAATCTCTCCACCTCTTCTTTAAGAAATTTCATTACTTGGGCCAACTCGCTTACTTGAGGGTGGGACAATGATGGGCCAGAGATGTTGGAGTCAGAAGTCGAGGCTTCTGATTTTCCTTTTCTTCTATTTGTGTCATCCTGGTTTCTCAGTCTGTCAGCTGCCAACATGTTGGATTCCACTTCTATAGCTGCATCTTGCATCTGAGCTAAAGAGGTGGCTCTTCTCTCTCTTAATATGAGACAGAAATCAGGGTCAAATGCACTAGCATATGAAATTTGAGCAGAGGCTTCAGAAGGCTTTATCTCTGCAGGAATCTTGTTATACATCTTATTGAATCTTTTGGAAAAGTCAGAGACAGACTCTCCTTCCTTCTTCTTCAGAGATCCAAACTCAGTCATATAATATATGTAATCTTTTCTATCCCCCCATTGTCGTAGGAAAACATTATCCAGAGCCTCAATTCCAACTATGGATCCTGGGGCCAGTCCCCTGAACCACTTCCTAACCTCACCATCCAGGCTTTGGACGAAGACTCTCATCCAGACATATTCATTCTCAATATTTAGGTTGTCAGCATAGCTGTAAAAGGCAGCCAGGTTCTCTTCAGCAGTCACATCTCCCTCACCACTGAACTTGGGCATGTATTTCAAATAGTCTCCAGCAGGGAGAGGGTTCAAAAGTTGAGGAAGAATCAGAGGAGCATATCTAGCAGCGACTATGGCATCCATTCTGTTCAGAGGGGGATTAACACCAGCCATAGGGATGTTGAGTGGAGGAGAACTTGGGGGAGATGGAGTGTGAACAGGTGAGGTATGAAGAGAGGTCCTCACAGGAGACGACGGGGAAAACAGAGAGAAGTCTAAGGGACTTGAGTGTACAGGTGTTTCTCTCTGCGCAGCAGTAGTAATCAAAGGAGGAGTAGTGAAACCTCCTGAGGGGGGAGTGACAAGGATCTCTCCCTTTGATACTAGACCAGGAGGGGAAAACTCAGTGGGAACACTCCCGAAGTTCAGAAAATGGGAAACCTCAGAGGAAGTACGACTAGGAAGCTGAGAATAAGAAAATGGAGTTTTCACAGAAGGGGATGGCGTATTACCTTTTTCATCGATAGAAACTTCTTTTGCAGAGCTCTTTCCCTTTCTGCGCACCGCTTCCAAGTCTGCTTCTGGTGTGGCCAAAGGAAAGTGTGGATTAGACCTCGTGTGTCTGCCTCTTGAAGCCATAGTTGATAGAACAGGTTCTCCCCAGCGGAGTCGTCACAATGGAGTTGCCAGGTGCACAATAGAAATATTCAAGTTCTGATATCTGATGCACCTTCAGAAATCGGCTGATCTTTGTCGTTCAATCCCGGGGAAAATATTCAACTTCATCCTCGGAAACGGCGCCAGAAATGTTGGCGACGGAGGTCACTCCTGGATTGCTAGCAGGAGCAGAGCCCGACGCCCATCATATTAAAGTCACGTTTTATTTTAAAGGGGTGATCAGATGGAAGGAAACTCAGAACAATACAATCTCAACTCGGAAACTAGACCAGGCATGCATGAACGAGTGAGGTCTTGATAAACTCCAAACAATGAGTCGTAGTAAAGGTGAGCAGGTGGAAGACTTATGCAAGAAGGATGCAGAGGTCTATAATAAACATCATGTTCATAACAGACTGGAAGAAAATATTCGAACACAAAGTCTCTTTATATTCAAACACAAAGAACCAGAGAATACATAAATGTCACGACAAATCCTTTATCATAACACAAATGTAGCAATCCACGCGAATCATTCGACTGTGAACTCTCCGGCACGAGACGAAACAAAGATGGAAAAAGGAGAATTGTTTGTCATAAACCAAGAAGTCTCAATCACAGAGGCATAACCAGGAAACTAGAATGTCACTGAGACTTACAGTCGGGAGCTTAGCTCTACCATCGATAGATACAAAAATGGAAAAAATGCCTACATATACTCAAAATGATAACAGCAGCGGAATCAAGAAACCACATTGAAGGCTTTGCGTCTGCATGGCTTCTGACACTCTACGGCTGCAATATTTGAATACTCATGCAACTTATGGCAGACGCGATCGATCTTCTGACAGTTAAATCGGCGAATCGACGTGCCTTTAATTCATTGCAGGACGTCCCCATAATGGTGGAGACGATGTCTAACCACCCTCAATCGCTTCAATAACTGCTTCTTGGGATTGTGAACGGCCCGACCAACTCAGCATTTCGGGATGAGGAGGACTTCTCTCGCACTACCACCTGGAATAACTGAATAGCTTGAGAGATTGGCACGGAGGCTAGCGCGAAGGATGAACGCATGATGAGAATGGTGGTAGCAGGTTGTAAGGATGTGGAAAGAGTGATGAGATGAGAGAAGGGTGACAGAGGACGATTCATGGAGGAAGACGTCAGGCGGAAGGGGAGGAAGACAGGAGAAATGAATTCGCCTCCGGGTGAGCGGATGATGTGGAAAAGAACGGGACACGTGGCCAACAGCGAGTGGATGATGAGAGGAGAGAGAGCCATGTGGACCGAGGAGGGGAGGCGGATGGAGGGCACATGGCAGTACGGGAAAGGTGGAAAGGGGGATTACACGAGGGAAAATGGGCCCACTCCTGGCTAAATACAGGGCAGCTGAGAAGGGCAGAACTACATGAGTGTCGTTGATCTGGGCGCCTCGATCGTGGCCATCGGGAAGTTGCATATGGGATTCTGGACCCCCCCCCTCCGCTTAAATGTAGAAAGGCGGGGGGGGGTCCGGAATGGTCTTCATTGCCATTGATCCGGGCGCACCGATCTGAGCCGTTGGAGAGGTGCGCCCCCGATTCCGGACCCCCCCCCGGCTTAAAGGTAGAAAGGCAAGGGGGGTCTGGAATCCAACGCGCGTCGTTGATCCGGGTGCGTGAATCTGGACCGCTCGGACTTGCTCGTGGCTTACCATGGGCGCATTATTGCCCAAAACTTAGGACAAATGGGTTTTTAACCCCTTCTCTTGCTATCTAATCCCCTCTACAGGAAATATCGCTAACAAATCCTAGAAACATTATCAACAGATGAGAATAGTTTCTAAATGTCTTAATGAAGTCAAATTAACCAGCTGTTGATGTATATTCTCCACAATAAATTCATCGAAACTAACACGGATTGACTGCCCAGATAGGAAGAAAATTAATAAGATTCCTAGCATAACCTCTACCACAAACTTGTCATTGTCTAGACCTAGAATTTGACTCAGCAGAGAACAAGCCCACTATACTTTGACGATCATGACGCTTAGATTGGCAGGCAGGGATAGACTTTCTGAATGATGTTCAGGTTTGACTATGGTTTGCAGAAACAGGGTTTCTACCTCGGGCAAGCATTCTCTATAAATCATAATCATTCTCTATTCCTCAAAGGGTTCTGACACTATAGGGGAGGCATCTAGTATATTTAGGGAATGACAGAGTGAGGGACCATCTACTTTACACATGAATTTTGTCCCTAATTTGTTTAAGATGACTCTTTCTCCCTGGGAATATCTCTCTGCACACCAGCTCACAAATTCAGGGAATGGAAAAATTGTTTCTATGACATAAGGGGTGAAAGAGGCTCGAGCCACTTTAAGAAATGATATGTGGAATCCAACGTTGTTTAGAAAATTCACTTTAGACACAGAAACGGGCGACACTGTCATCACTGTGTCGAAAATGTTAGAATCTCTGTCAATTAGGGAATCCTCCCTGGAGGGAGTATCTAGTTCACTCACAGATAAAACAACAGGATTGGTAGCCATTGTGAAGAATACCTGATAAGCGGCGAGAAAATTGGTCTGGTTTGGTTCTGAATTTTGAAAATTGGATAGAAGCTTTGTGCCAAATCTCTGAACGTTCGACTACTTCAAATACTCATAGAATAATGCTCGGGGTCCCTCCTTTTATAGGCGTTTATTACCATCGAGTTTTGGAGAAAAGAGGTTTTGGATGAACCACTCATAGCCTCGATGTGTCTCAAAGAACGTCACATGTCCATGATTTAAACAAGGGTAGTTTTCCCTGGTCCACCCCCTGTCGGCTAATTCTCGTGCTACTTCGATCGTCGAATTGCACCTCGGCCATTGATCCAGGTCGTTTCAAGATCTACGATTAGTGTCTTTCCTGACAATTTTGACATAAAAGTTTGTAAAAGGTGGTTTTGGTCAGACAACCCTCCTTTCCGATGTGCTTCTAAGGGTGCCACATATCCCACAAAAAACTGTGACGGTTTTCCCCAGCCCACCCTCGACCGCTTAATCTCCGTGCTAGTTGTATCTCTGATACATGTCTCAGTCGTTGATCTAGGCCGATTTTGAGATCGACGGTTTGTTGAGTTTTATTCTTCATATCTCCACTATTTCGTCCAAACGCCACCAGATATAGACAGGTCCTCTAAATTTATCACATCTCTACGATGATTTAATCCATCATAACATTTCTGAAACTTGGACACCAGCTGGGAATTATATGGTGATAACACAATGAACCATTCTTTATTTTGTCCATTCGAAATATTAAAAATCAAATGACCTGTCAGGGTCTTAAATCTTTGATCAAACTCCCAAATAGGTTTCACTATTTTCTACTTGATTTGTTTCAACTCTATGATGCACTGCGAATCTGACTTGGGTTTCCTGAATTTTGAAATCAATGCACTCTTGATCTCATTCAGTGGTTTCGGCCTGACAAATCCTTGGATGAGCTTCATGTACCATCTTAGTGTGCTTTCTCTTAGGGTAGTACTAAAATGAGCTCTCTTAATAGCTTCATTGATGAAATTCTTAATACTCCATGCAGCTTCGCATAAGAACCTATGTTGATCACGATCTTCAGATCCATCTCTCCTAAAGGTGGGTAACCTCATATCATCTTCCATAGATCTTCCTAGGGTTCCTGAATGAGTATGCACTGAACCACTTGTACAAGTGCTCTGAGTGTTCTGATAACTTAGGTTACTCTGGTTACTTAATGTTGTTAAAACAATAGGAGGTGTAACAATACTTACTTTAACAGTCTGCACAGTTCCTAAAGTTTCTGACTCTTCTCAATGAGGTTCTTCAGTCTTCCCTTATTCTTCCCTAGAAGACTTTGAATGTTCCTTGTTTAGTAACTATTCTTCTTCTCCATTGTAGAACCCTTCTTCCTGTGCTGGTAGTTCGTGATTCTGCTCAAACAAGTCCACCAGAGGAACTTCTCTAAAATTTCTCCCACTGCACGTGTTTCCGACCTCTATGTCATTGTCATTGTCTCAATTCTTGAACATTAGATTTTTCAATCTGAACCACTATTGTATCTTCAGGATGTTATTCTCATGCAATAACATCTTTATCTTCAACTTCAAGAAGTGTAAAAAATTTCCTCTCGGTCCCTTAAAGAAATATCTCTCTGCTTGTCTATATGATTCTACTCTATCAATAGAAAACTCAGTGATATACCCTCCAATGGTACTATTAAACCAATGATCTGCTACTATTGACATGGCATTATCAAATCTCTTGACCTTCTTGATTAGCGCCGATGTCCAAACCACAGGCGGTCTGAGTTTGATCTCAAACTGGGTATCTACTAATCTGGCTAGCCACTCATATAGCTCCTTATGAATTCCTCCAAAGAAAATCTCATGTATATCAGTAAAGATATACCTTCCCAACCAATCCTCTGTACTAAGATTAGGATTCTTATTCTGAGCTTCAACGAAGTCCTTCTCTTGTTCTTCTATCAACTTTTGAATCTTTGTCTTTGATGGAAATCACCTTGACATTCCCTCAAGAAGATCCCGGTCTCGACAATAGAACCATTTGTTGGCACAAGGGTAGACCAAAGGTTCAGTTCTAACAATGCACCAACAATCCCTAACTAATGACCCTTTCAGAAACACCTGCAAATCAGATGTAGTCTCACCCGAAGTAGCTATAGGGGGGTTGCAGGACACAGGTGTCTACAACTAGAGGAAATGCAAAGAGGATCCAAGGCAACACACTCACATAGATCTGGTTATTCTTTATCTTTCTTAAGTCTATTGCATGAACTATATATAAGATATAACACAATATTGCATTAATAATATATCATAGATCCTAAGAACACAACATCAATCACACAAAACAACAGGATATACATGGTTCACCCTCTCCCTAGGGCTACGTCCACAGAACTGCACTTTATAATATATTAGATGAAAGCATATAGTTCTATCTACACTTAGCTTGCATATCTCTCTCTTTATTTCTCTTCTCCTCTCTCCCCTCCCTGTGCACCCAATTGTAGGGTTGAGATTCGCACCCAGCTGAAGATCTTACAACACAGACTTCTCTCACCACACAATACTTTTCTCTCAACAATAACAACAATCACTCATCATACATAATCTCTCTCTAACCCATCACAGGTCCTCTTGAACTTTATTTATACATTAAAATGACTCTCAGACATCCTTAGGATGAAACCTAGGTGTCAAAACCCTAAATACCAAAACCCTAGGTGTCTAAAACCCTAGGTCAACTTGATCCATGTTTTCAGGGCTTCACCAGCCTGTCTTTCCTTATTTCTTGTGAGGTGCTCCAAAGCATCTATTGGTGTCTTTTTCCGCTTGTTGAGTCATCCACAATCCATATTCCATGCTGATCTATCTTCCTCAATCTGCCCGTCCAATGGCTTGCTTTCTCTTACTTTGCTCCGTCTTTTCTTCTCTTTTGGTCACTTCGACCCAATCTTAGTCAACTTGTCGTTTGCACAGTTCGCACTTTGCGCTTCTTTCCTTAATATTCGCAACCTTCCATAACCAAGGGCCAATGATGGTAGATTGGATAGGGATATGATTTCTATATAAGCTACCAATCGTTGACGAAGATGAAGACTGAGAGGAGGAATCACTTCCAGTGCCACTGGAGCCACCACTAGATGCCATCTTGTGGATGATAGGTGAGGGAAAGAGAGATGAACTGGAAGAATCGAACAAAGATATCCTTAGATATCTTTTTTGGTTTGAAATCATAACATTCTTTCTTCCTATTTCAACAATAGGATTAATTTCAGGTGATAATCCTCTTCTTCTTCTAGAAACACGAGATTCTAAGGACATGAAAGTAAGGCCAAAACTAAAGGATCAAGAAGCTTACTGTTGATTTCTAGGTTGTCTACATCTAGGTTCCCAACGTTCTTGGGAACTGATATCTCATTCAATTGTTTCCCATGAATGATTAAGCTCAACATGAGTATTGGTAGTGTCTAAAATGGTGTTGAACAGATTTAGAGAAATGTTGGTCTAGTCTTGAAGAACGAGCTCAATATTGGGTTGCCTTGCAACAAGAACGGTCATTAAAAAATAGTCAAAGAATTAATATCAGAAAAATAGATGTATTCGATGCTAATTAAGAATAAAAATAACCATAGATGTATTGAATATCTCCCCAATATGGTCTCCAAATAAATGTCAAGGAAAAGATATGAAATAATCTTACTCAAACATTTTCAGATCATTCTTGGCTAAATCAAGATAGACGGGAATATCACCCTATATTTATAGCCATCAAAATTAATATCCTAACTCACAAGTATTGATTACAAGCGCTTAGGATGGTTTTTTATAAATAAAAGCTTGCTGAAAAAATCATTTTTATATAATTTTCTGAACATATTAGATTCTAAAATAAATATAGAGATAGAAGTAAAGCCACCAAGTCAATAATCAACACATATGAGACATAAATCAATCCTTTATTTCATTCCAATTCACCAAATAATTGTTCTTTTTACAAAATTCCCTGAGGAATTTTTGGACCAAAGTCAAACTTAGACGTCCCCGATGAAACATACAAAAGGACTTCTAGCAAAAAACCAAAAAACTGAACTTGAAAAGTTGGATCAGCTTGCCATAGATTGTTGCCCACTAGACTCTACACAATATCCTTTGTCAGTCATGAAAACTAATTCACAAATAGAAAATTCTACACAGACTATCAAAGATAGATCAACACCTCTGAAAAACAAGTGCCTAAATGATGTAATTCAACCCTGAATCTTGTTGTCTATAATAAGACGTTGCTATCATAAAAAATAATTAGGCTTCTAATGAATTAAAGAATGAATCAAAATTGAATTATCTCAACAAAAACACAAGAGAAAACCTTAGTATGCTTCTCCTTCTATTCTCTTCTTGTTCCTCCCTTTCCTTTTGCCTTTAAGAAAATTAGAATTGGTTGAAGTGGTTGAACTACTTCATTAGTTAAGTTAACTAAAAACTCAACCAACTTTGTAGTTAGGGGGGGGGAAATAATAAATCATAATAAGGGTTTTAAAATAAATAATAACTAGTAGGTGGGACCCCTTGTGACTCCCCTTTATCTTTCAAAAATCATAACACAACTAGTAAATTAAACAAAAACATTTGGTAAGTCAACTTGACAAAAAACAAAAACAATGTTGGGTATGTGTTATATTCTTTGCATGTGTGTGTGTGGGTGCGTCGGATTCGACAACTGTGTCTGACGATCCCTAGTAGTAGTGCTCTATTTGTGTCGTGTGTGTCAGGCACTTTCCTAGGGGGGTCCCAGGGGGGGGGGGGTAGGTATGCCCCCTCCTGGTTACGCGTAGCATTCGGGGCAGCGCCCCAAAATTTATTTTTGGGTGGTTTTTGCTATTTTTAGTGGTTTACTAAAAATAATCCCGGTTTTAGGGATTAGGGTTTTGGTATCTACATAATACCTAAAAACATTGTATATATTGTATAGTGAATGGTGAAATTTGAGATAATGAATATAAGAAAGTTTTTCTCGGTTGAGGGTTTCCGATATAAATCTTTGTGTACTATGTGAATGAGCCATTGATTAAATTTTGTTTTTCTTAAGAATCTATATGCATTGCTTTACTTCACAGGTTTAAAACTTACAGTTACTTCCATCATCACATTCATGTTTGACAATTTATCTCAATGGTATTTGAAATTATTTTCAAAATATATTGCTCATATATCCAAAAATAACATGTTGTCCAAATTTTTTGAAGTCAATTGTTCTCAACAATAAATAAATAAATAAAAACTTAAAATCCATATTTCCCACTCTAAGATACAATCCTTCCCTTGTTGTTGTTGTCACCTTTTGATCTCTCTGAATTTGTCTTTGGCTATGCTAAGCCTTTAGGCCTAATCTCGTTGATCACATGAGAGAAATCATCCCTCAAATGCATTAGGGAGGACACGGATTTATCAGATCCGTTGGAGGGTGAGGAAGGGGAAACATTGGATTTTCCTTTGTCATGGGCATGGTGGGCCTCAATTTCCAACCTTTTGCTAGAATGGGAAGACGAACTGGTGAGTGGGCAAGGGAAACTTGGACAATTTGATTGATAGGCGGGGGAGCAAGTAAGGACAAATTGGGCCAGCCACGATGTTGGGAGTGCAAGGTACCAGATATATAAAACATGGAGAACATAAATAAAATGATAGAAATGGTAGAATAACAGTAAAATATCCATCATAATCTCCACAATAACACAGAAATGATATAAGAACAACAATAGAAATAGCACTTTGATTCAGAAAGAAATGTTCATAGGCCTCTTCGAGGGGGAAACCTCCAATCGAGTAGCACTCTATTACAATAATCTCCAATATAGGGTTTTCATACCCTCGACCCTTATTTATACTAAATATGTTTATTAAGAGAAGCATCTAGAGGAAGAACTTCTACAAGCGGAAGCTTCTATTAGGTATTCTTACATCTACCTTATTCTATTTTATTGAAAGGCCTTATTAATATTGACCTTTAGTACATCCGAATACATCGATCTACCTATGTGCGGGTTAGGACCTTAACATGTCCGCCCCCTTAAAAACAACCTTGTCCTCAAGGCTTGAGATGTGGAAACTGTTGTAGAATGGTAGTTGGTTCCCAAGTGGCATCTACTGGAGTCATATCTTTCCACTGTACTAGCACTTCCTTGATGGTTCTTTGTCACAGGCGACGCTCACGCTAGTCCAAAATTGCTTCTGGTTGTAGCCAAATGGATACTTCTTCAGCTAACTCTAGAAGGTTGGTTTGAATTTGGCACCTGGTTCCAATCACCTTCTTCAAGCATGAAACATGAAAAACAGGATGTAGCTTCAAATGACTAGGTAGAGCTAACTGATATGTGACTTGTCCCACATGCTTGAGAATTGTGTAAGGGCTATAAAATTTGGGTGCTAGCTTTTGACAATGCTCGGCCTTGAGGGAAGTTTTCTTATATGGTTGCAGTCTCAGAAACACCGGATCCCCTTATTCAAATTAACGTTCAGAGTGACCTTGATCTGCTTGCTGGTTCATTCTATTCTATGCCATGACCAAGTTCTCTTTAAGGGTACAGAGGATATGCTCTCATACTGTAAGTGTTTCATCAATCGCCTGGACCTTCGAGGTACCGGGTAAGTATGAGAGAACTGAAGGTGGCTTCTGTCCATATACCACTTCAAAAGGAGTCATGCGAGTGGTTGTATGGTATGTAGTGTTGTACCACCATTCGGCAAGGGGTAACCATTGAGCCCACTGGTGTTGTTTTTTAGAGGCAAAGCACCTGAGATATGTTTCCAAACACTTGTTGACAACTTCCGTTTGTCCATCCGTCTGGGGATGATAAGCTGAGTTGATATGCAATTGTGTGCCTTGTAGCTTAAATAGTTCTTGCCAAAAATTTCTTGTGAAAGTTGGGTCTCGATCAGAAACAATAGAGTGTGGCATGCCATGAAGCTTGAAGACTAGGTCCATGAAAATTTGAGCCACTGTGGATGCAGTAAATGGGTGGTGAAGAGTGTAAAAATGAGCATAATTGGAAAGGCGATCCACGACCACCATTATGACTGATTTATTCCCCGATTTGGGTAAACCTGTAATAAATTCTATAGAGATATCCTTCCAAATAGCAGGGGGAATCAGAAGAGGTTGGAGGGTGCCTGGAGATTTGACTGTTTCTCCCTTGTTGCATTGACACACCTCACATTCAGTGACAAAATTACGAATGTCCTGTTTCATACCATCCCAGAAAAAATAACATTTGACTCGGTCATATGTTTTGGTGAACCCTGAGTGCTCCGCTGTGGGTGTAGTATGAAGCTCAAAAAGTACCGTGGATTTGAGCTTGGATTGTTTACTTAAATACAAGCAGCCTTTGTATTGAAGCTCATCCTGGAGCCAGGAGTACCCTAGAGGAGCTGGAGCCTTGTTCTGTAGTTGCTGTATCAGATGAAAACTTTTGGGATCTTGAAGCCATTCCTGACGCACAGCTTGGAGCGAATCAGGTACAATGAAGGAAAGAGAAAAAAGGGATCCTTCGTCTTCATATTTCCGAGAGAGTGCATCCACCATGACATTGGATTTTCCCTTCTTGTAAATGATCTCATAATCATATCCAAAGAGCTTAGTCACCCATTTTTGTTTCTCTTGGGAGGAAATGCGTTATTCTAGAAAGTACTTGAGGCTTTGATGGTCGATCTTAATTTGGAAGCGTTTCCCCAAGAGATAAGGACGCCACAACTCAGCAACATGCATAATCGCCAACATTTATTTTTCATAAATGTGTTTTCCCAGATTCCTTTCAGACAGTTGCTTTCTAGTGAAGGCCAAAGGTCAACCCTCTTGCATAAGGACAATGCCGATTCCTTTCCCTGAGGAGTCACATTCCAACACAAAGGTCTTTGTGAAGTCGGGAAGGGCCAGAACCGAAGTGGTGCACATGGCCATCTTCAAGGTTTGAAAAGCTTGAGCAGCTGCTGGAGTCCAAGTGAAAGAGTTCTTTTTAAGGCAAGCTGTGAGAGGTGTTGCAATCTTTCCGTAGTTCTTAACGAACTTGCGATAATACCCTATGAGGCCCAAAAATCCATGCAAGCTTTTGAGAGTCTTTGGGTGCGGCCAGTCTTGCAAAGCTTCAATCTTTTTCGGGTCCACACTGACGCCATCCTTTCCCACCAGATGACCCAAGTATTCTACTTCTGAGGCACCAAAAGCACATTTGGATTGTTTCAGGAAAAGTTGGTGCTGAGAGAGTAGGCAGAGAACTTGATCCACATGAGTAAGAAGGTGTTCCAGGTTTTTCTATAGATGAGGATATCATCAAAGAAAACTAAGACAAAATGACAGAGAAAAGGGCAGAATACATGGTTCATGAGGCTCTGGAAGGTGGAAGGGGCGTTACACAAACCAAAGGGCATGACCAAAAACTCATAGTGGCCCTCATGAATGTGAAAGGTGGTATTGGGAATGTCAGCCTCTTTCATACGTATTTGGTGATAGCCCGAGTGAAGATCAAGTTTGGTGAAGAATTGGGTGCCACTCAATTCATCCAGGAGGTCATCAATGTTAGGAATGGGAAATTTTTCTTTGATGGTCAATTTGTTGAGAGCACGAAAGTTGGGACACATTCTCCAAGAACCTTCTTTCTTTAGTACCATGACGATCAGAGAGGAGTAAGGGCTCGTACTAGGACGGATGACGCCGGTAGTAAGGAGTTCCTGGACCATTTTTTCAATTTCATTTTTTTGTGCAAAGGGGTGGCGATATGGACGGATATTGGGGGGAAGGATTCCTGGGACAAGGGGAATGGAATGATCATGAACACCATGGGAAGGAGGGAGTCCTTTGGGAGTGGAAAATACTGTTTGATGTTTAGAAAGGAGGGCTTGGAGGTCTTGGGGCACTAGGGGTGTCTCTGTGGCTTGTATGGCGTGGAGTTGGGCAATGACACTAGAATGACCTTTTTTGAGTTGTTTTTCCATGCGATGAGAACTAATGACCTCAGGTGAACCAGCAGTGATGCCTTGGATTTTATATTGGTGGCCTCCTTGGTCGAATTGCATGGTTAAGTTCTGAAAATCCATGAGAATGGGACCCAAAGTCCTTAGCCAGTCTGCACCCAACACAATGTCGCAACTGCCCATGTCAATAGAAAACATATGGGATTTTAGGTGGTAGTCACTGATTTGGAGATGCACATTTTCACAACGCCCACCACATTTCATAGAACCACCATTGACAATCATGATTTAGAAATTGTTGATAGCATGGATGTAGCAATGGGTTTCTTGGGCAATGCGGCGATGAATAAAATTATGGGTGCTGCCACTATCAACCAGATTGATGACCTTTCGGTGCTTGATGTAACTGATTAGCTTGAGGGTTTGGGGGGCAAAGAAGCCAATGAGAGCATTGAGGGAAATGATCGGTTCCACTTCAAGAGGGTCGGAGGGAGGGTTTATGTCAGTGATTTCTAGTGACTCAGGCACAAGGGGAGTGTCAACATCCTCTTCCGGAATATCCTCAGAGATGGCCATAAAAAGATTTTTTTCCTTACATTTGTGGCCTGGGAAATATTTGTCATCACAATTATAATAGAGGCCTTTGAGTTGGCATTCAACCATTTCAGCCCTGGTCAATTTTTGGATCTTTAATGGGGCGGAGGGAGTAGTGGGGTTTACTAGTTTAGGGCGAGGGATAAAGGAAGGCTTACGGTTTTGAGAGGAAACAATTTGTTGTGCTTCTTTAGATTTTTTAGTAGC
>ML782046.1:220564-256157 GCA_009831015.1 Picea engelmannii
TTCAGCCCTGGTCAATTTTTGGATCTTTAATGGGGCGGAGGGAGTAGTGGGGTTTACTAGTTTAGGGCGAGGGATAAAGGAAGGCTTACGGTTTTGAGAGGAAACAATTTGTTGTGCTTCTTTAGATTTTTTAGTAGCCTCCATCCAAGTCGTAGGTCGATCCATGAGGACATGGGCCTGAATCTCCTCCTTGAGGCCACTGATAAAACACTCTCGAAAGAAAGCATCAATCATGCCCTCTGTTCGAAAATCTAGGCGCTCAAATGCAGCTATGAAGTCTTCTACTGTGTCTGATTGCTTCAATTTTGTCAAACAACCCAAATGGTTGGTGTCAGTGTCAAACCGTTCATAAAGCTCAGTCACAAATTGGGTCCAAGCAATATACCCTTGACGGGAAGTTTTTCTCCATTGCCAGTTTTCTTGATCTAGATGGAGAACACCATACTGGAGTTTGGCCAAGTCATCGATAATGTTGTAGAGAGAGAAATAATGTTCCATTTGGGTGACCCAACTAGTGGGCTCCGAGCCATCAAATTTGGTTACATCCACCCATGGAAGGCGTATGTCCCGTTGAAAGTGATGGGGCTGAAAGGAATGGGAAGAAGTTTCACCTTCAGTATTTTTATGTGCATCAGGAAAAGAGTCATCGGTAGGGATCTTGAGTTTGGTGCAAAGTGATGCAAAGACAGATTCAAGCTGGGTGGTCAGTTTGTGTTTGACTTCTGTCATTGCGGACTACACGACTACATTTACAGATGCATTTATGGTGGTATTGATGGATGTATCATGGGAGGCAATAGTAGCACTGAGTTGTTGCACTTCTTGTTGGGTCTCAAAGAGACTAGATTGCAAGGAGTTGAAGCGAGACTCCAGTTCTTGGCTACAGGTATGGGCCATGAGGATGGGTGAACTGAAAAGGGAGCGGGCAGGGTCATAAATTTTTGTAGAAAAATGATATGGATGAATGTGATAAGGGAGAAAAGATGAATCTAATGGAATAGGTCTCAAATAATGGTGAAAAAATTTCCAGACCTTTTTTTTTTTTTTTTTAACAGCTGCAGGGTTATACTTTGGTCTAAAGAATGTTGCAGTGCTAAAATCCCCAAATTCTTAACCATAAAGAAATGTGAATTTACTTGGCAACCCGAACACAGATGCACGGCAATAGATCTCGCCAGTTTAATTTGTTTATGTTTATGTTTATGTTCCCTAAGGGTTAGGTATTCAAGGGTTATACAGACAAGGGTTTGCCCTATTCTATAGCTCTCTGATATACGTGTGGGGTCCAACAGTAGTACTCAACCCAATATCTCAGGGCACTAACTAAGGAGGATAGACTGTACCCTTAGCCGTACTACCTGACTACCCAGGTACTAGAGAGTATCTTCTCGAGTGTTGTTCTCGGTGACACTATAGCAGTCTGGCGACCGATAGGTTTATCTAAAGAGGGCTTTAGGAAATCTAGGTTGATCCGTACACAGGTGTTGTCTGATGTGCTACCACTCGAAGGGGTACCAACAGGGGTTACAAGGGTGGCCAAAAGATGTGCGCTTAAGAACCACTTGTATTTTCTGCGTGTATGAATCCCTCAACCGCGGGTTTATGCGCATAACAATAGATCTCTATGGATTAAAGATGCTGGAATACGTCTCTACCCTAAAAAAAAATACCCACAATTTCTGCCAAGGAAAGTGCTTTGATACCACTTGCAAGATACCAGATATATAAAATATGCAGAACATAAATAAAATGCTAGAAATGGCAGAATAACAGTAAAATATCTAGCATAATCTCCACAATAACATAGAAATGATATAAGAACAACAATATAAATAGCACTTTGATTCAGAAAGCAATGTTCACAGGCCTCTTCGAGGGGGCAACCTCCAATAGAGCAATGCTCTGTTACAATAATCTCCAAGCTAGGGTTTTCATACCTTCGACCCTTATTTATACTAAATATGTCTATTAAGAGAAGCATCTAGAGGAAGATCCTTCTAGAAGCAGAAACTTCTATTAGGTCTTCTTACATCCGCCTTATTCTATTTTATTGAAAGGCCTTATTAATATTGACCTTTATTACATCCGAATACCTTGATCTACCTATGTGCGGGTTAGGACCTTAACAGGGAGACTGCCGAGTGGAAAATCTCTTGCCATCTGTCGTTTTCGGGAACCTTGGGTTGCAATGAGACATGAGGGGGCATGAGAATACCAGGGGCTTGTGGATCTTAGAAGGGAGGCCTTTCGAGCCTAAGTTGGACCCCTCCTTGCCCAATCCAATTAAAAAACCCAACCTAAAATAGCTAGCCTAACTCTTGTGAGTCATCATCAAAGTGAATGGACAATATTGGCCTTCTAGGGCCCCTGTTCCAATTACCTCTTCCTCACTTACCTCCGCCATGGCTACCTAGGCTAAAAAATCTCATTCCTGTATGCATGACTGATTAGAAAATAGTTTCTTTAACAACCATACATGACAACTCTTTTAAAATATGAAATAAATTTTGGCTCAGCAACATATCAGACTCATGCAATCCAATCCATCCAAATTGTTTAACTGTCGTCAATGAGCAAGGGTTGAACAAAGGTTATGGGATATTTGAGTGGCTTGTATTGAGAGAAAAATGTTTAAATGAAGGGAAAAAGAACATGGTTACTTCTCAGACAATAACAATCAACTGAAATGTAAACCAAAGAACACATCAATGTAGTCCATCCCTGTGATCTTAAACTGTCACAACACAAAGCTCCTCTTAACAGTAATTAAATTTTAGGAACAAGGAGTGAGTAATGACTATGGGAAGGTAAGGGGATTTTAATTAGTGAAAAGTGAAATAATGATAGGGGAAAAGAGAAAATATTGTTCATAAGATTAATTAAGTAATCCATAAAACCATTTTTTATTCAATGCAACAAACCAACACTAACCAATTACTGTGATCAATTAACAATTACTGTGTGTATAATTTAACCATTTTTGTGTGTTAAACTTGCTCATTGTTCACATTTAAATCCTTCACATTTTCAATTACATAGTGCCATCATACTCAAAATAATATGCCTCCCAAACAACCTATATAAAGAATCATGTTTCCTTTCATTTCTTCCATTTAATATTAAAACAAAATTCCAATGGATACACAGTCATTTGCATTGCCTCTGTTCAACATCCAAACCATCAACCACTGTCTACAAATAAATTCTTCAAATTAAACATAGACACAAGCTCTTTCAAAATCATGCCTGATTCTATTCCTTTAATCAATTTAACATTTAAATTGTAATGAAACCATATTGTTATAAAAGCCATGCCCATCTCTAATACGATGCACGATATCCATAAAACATATACAATAGACAACCAAGTCACAAATATCACTTTTTTAAAATTCAATAATCCCGATTGGAAATTAAAACACACAGTAACAACAACCATCATTTCAACCTATATCATGTTGTAGGAAACACACAACCTATCCCATAAATCAAAGAGGCATACTCCCAATCAGCCATAAAACAATGTTGGGTTAACAATCCGAATGTTACAACACAAGAGGCAACGACTGTATGCCCATTTCATTTCTCGAATCAACCAATTAACCATGCTAAGCTAGAGACTTGACTATTATAATAAACAATCCATTGACTAGATGCCGATAATCAAAACCACTGTCAAAACTATTAACGTATATGAGACAACAATCAACCACTGTCTACGATACTCCACCAACTAATAAAAATCAACAAAATACCCGACAAGATATAACTGGCTCCATTTATTAAAAACGAGCTTTGAATAATAAAAAATGGGCTTTGAGTAATCAAGGGTTTTCTCTATGGACCAACATAGGGAGACTAGAGTCGACCACCAACAACAGGTGATAAAATTTCGAGACAATATGGTGGACACTCAGGCCATATGACCAATAAATTTGAAGACAGGGTGACAGTTCACAAGATAGGAGAGACTATTAACAAAGGAGTAGGGGCTTCTTATAATAATACTAAGAAAATGCAGGGTACAACCCTCGTGATTTTCCCTAATCGACCTGCATAATACTGATATAAAAACAGAGACACTAAATACCAACCAACCCTAAAGAAAGCATCTTGGCATAATAGCCACCCAAACCAATTATGCAGAAACCACAATTATAGATGAACCCACAACCGAGCGAAAATGATAGTAGTGACCCACAATGGTTTAAAATAAAATGAAACAACCAAATACTTTTTGGTATGTTTACAAGAACTGTGTGGAGACGACCAACAAGTATGGACTGAATGAAAAATCTCCAAGCAAAACCCATAAGACAATAGAGAGCCTTCATGGCTTCCACCACACAGAATCATCAGTGAAATTGTGACTTCAAATATCCAATCCTTTTATTTACAGTGAATACACACAACCAACCATTCCAGAGAAATATCACAAATTTACACAGTTGCCAGTCTCAAGAAAATCACATACCCATACATCACCGAGACAATATCTATTTAATAACCAGAGCGGGTTCATGGATGGCAAAAAAGACATACCTATAACCAAAAATCCTTAAAAACACGAACTTGGTTGAGCAGTTCTCCCCTTGCCTGAAAATCAGAGCTTAACCACATCGAAACACAATTGAACAATAGCCAAGCTAGGGTGATGGCCAGTGGGAGAGGTATGGAGTGATGTGCAGTAAATGCATGTCGCTTCCATCCTTTACTCATTCAATCACTTAGTACACACCATCAAACCATCCATTAATCTATGCATTGAAACTCACATCCATTACTTGCCAAATGCACCAACCCATATCATATTTAACCATTTCCAACCATACCATAACGCATATCAAATGTGTTTCCATATAAATCAATAAATTGTATAGCCACTAACTTTGTTAGCTAGGACTAACAACAATCCTTTTATTTTCATTTGCATATAATGTAGCATAGCATAGTATAAGATAACTTCTTTCCTTGGATTTCTTTCCATATTTCTTTTATCTTTTGTCATGACTACCATGTGTTTTGTGCAGGTGCAACATGTAATAGATCATGGAACTAATAGCAATGTGATAGTAGTGGGTATAATACCTTCATACAATATGGATTTTAGAGAAAAAAAAAACACACAATACACATTTTCCATCTACTATTATGTCGCAAATAAAACCAAGAAATCATCAATCATGTAGAACCCTGTAAGTAGTGTCAAACAACAACATAAACATCAAATAAGAACCAGATCGGATCCTCCAATATACAAGGGGGTCCCACCTACTAGTATTATATAGATCGTTAGCTTATAATAATAGGCTTTAGAAATACTTTGTGGGAAAAATCCTTGTTTCGATTTTTATTGTCAACAAAGACCCATGGCATTGCAGAGAAGAAATATTAGAGACCTACAAAAAAAGAAATTTTCATACCCAGAAGGGCTGAAATTTTGGAGATACAACAAAGAAATATTTTCTAGCAGAACCACCTCAAAAACAAGGTTTAAAGTGATACTTGGCCAACATGCCACCAAAAAAGGGAACTTCTACACCAAATAAGCCTCCAAATAGTCCTACTTGGAATCTTGACGAATGTGAAGAAATGTGTGGGCACATAAATGATTTACAAAATAAGACAGTAAAAAAATATGAACTACAAGGGATGATGGATTCAATTGAAGATAAGTTTGAGGAAATAATGGATACTAAGATGGATTGTTTAAAATGGGAGATCATGGAAGGATTGAAAAAATTCCTAATAGAGAGGACACTGGAATGTGAAAATGTATCCCATGAAATTCATGATGAGGAAACAAGTAAGATGAATCAAGAATGGAGAAACTCTAACCTTGGGTTGAATACCAACCACTTTCCTAAGATTGATATGAGGAAGTTTGATGGCAAGGATACAATCACATGGATACTTCAGATGGAGGAATTCTTTTATCTACATAATGTGCCACATACACAAAAGTTATGAATTGCTTCTTTATATTTAGAACCCAATCAATTTGTGTGGTGTCGATGGCTTTGTTCTTGCAAGTCACTCGTCACTTGGAAAATTTTCACGAAAGAAATGATAGCACACTATGAGGATACAAGGAACAATACCTTCTTTAGACAATTGATAAATCTCAAGCAAAAGGGTTCAGTTACAGAGCACATTGAGAACTTTCAAATATTGAATATAAAGGTAACAAATATTCCAAATGAGCACTTGATTGATGTATTCATAGGAACCTTAAGGGATAAAATTCAACATGAGGTCTGCCTTTGGGAACCCAAATCATTGGAGAATGCATTTACGGGTGGAAAGAAATGTTGAAAGTAAAAATATGGCTATGGCTACTAGAAGGACCACTCGTAACATCTATCGAGAGAATATTGTTCCTTCTTCTTAAACACCTCAACCTACAAGGTTGACACCTCAACAATAGGAGGAAATAAAAGAAAAAGGTTTATGCTTTAATTGTGACAACAAGTACAGTAAGGGACACAAGTGTGGTGAGAAGAAATTATTCTACATAGATTGTGAAGAGGAAGAAGAAGAAGAAGAAGAAGAAGAAGAAGAATAAGAATCACTTCAATATGAAAATGTAGAAGCGATTTATTCTGAAGAGTTGACTCACACGATATAGTGTAATGCATTGGATGGAATAAGAACTCTTCAAACCCTCAATATCGAAGGATATATCAAAAATAAAAAAGGAAATAGTCCTAATGTTAGTACTCGTAATTTCATTCACTATAAATTAGCCAAAGCTCTCAATTGCTTTGTATATCTAGCACCAGAGTTTCAAGTAATGATTACAGATGGAGGAACTATCAATTGTTCAGGAAAATGCAATAAGATCAATCTTACTATGGGGGAATATGTAATGAATATTCCAATTATTTCTATACCCATGGTTGGTGCTGATGTCGTACTAGGAATCCAATGGTTACAATGATTAGGAACAATGGCTTTTAAGTTTCAAGAACTTTTCATGCAATTTTCATTGGAAGGAAAAGAAATTGAGTTAAGAGGTATCGCAGGGAAACCCAGTAAGGTGATAATATCTAATAGCATGAAAAAATTATTGAAAAGGGGGAATCAAGGTGTAATTGCAAAACTATGCTCACTAGATGTTCAAACATCTAAGCAAACTATTCCCCTAGATCTCCAAAGGATCATTGATAAGAATTCCAAAGTATTTGAAGATATTCCCAAATGTCTTCCACCCACTCGAAATCATGATCATGATATTCAACTAATTCCTGGGAGTGTTCCTCCTAACATTAGGCCGTACAGATACCCTTATTCCTAGAAGAGTGAAATTGAGCATATGGTTGAATAAGTGTTAGAGTTTGGCATTATTAGACCTATCCAAAGTTCTTACTCTGCACTAGTGGTAATGGTAATCAAGAAAGATGGCTCATGGCATATGTGTCCATATTAGAGAGAGCTCAACAAGATCACTATTAAAGATAAGTTTCCCATTCCCTTCATTGATGGATTTTTATATGCCATACATGGAGAAATCTATTTCACAAAGTTGGATCTCCGTTCAGGGTATCATTAGATTAGAATGAAGGAAGAATATATCCCAAAAACAACATTCCGAACTCATGAAGGCCATTATGAATTTTTGGTCATGCCTTTTCTCATTACAAATGCACCTTCACATTCCAAGGGTTGATGAATTCCATTTTTGATCCCTTCATTCGAAAATTTGTGTTATTATTTTTTGATGATATACTAATCTATAGAAAGTCTTTGGAGGATCATGTGCAACATGTTGACAAGGTGCTACAACTACTAAAGGAGCAACGGATATATGCCAAACCATCCAAATTTTTCTTTAGGGTGAAGGAGGTAGAGTATTTGGGTCATATTGTATCTCATGAATGTGTCAAGGTAGAACCTAACAAGATTAATGCCATCATGGACTGGCCGATTCCCAAAACATTGAAGAATCTTAGAGGATTTTTGGGTTTGACAGGTTACTATCGCAAGTTTGTTCAAAACTATGGGAGAATAGAACTACCTTTAACAACACTAACTAAGAAGGATGAATTTTCATGGACTCCATAGGAAACTAAATCTTTTGAACAACTTAAAGAGGTGATGTGCAAGGCTCCTGTCTTGACCACACCAGACTTCACAAAAACCTTTATTATGGAATGCGATGCCTCGGGAAATGACATTGGTGTTGTCCTAAAGAAATAAGGAAGGCCCTGGATTTTGAAAGTTGGACACTCAAGGGAAAGGACTTACACAAACCCATTTATGAGAAGGAAATGATGGCGATACTACATGCATTGAAGAAATGGCGCCCTTACCTAATAGGTAGGCACTTTAAGGTCAAAATAGATCATGATAGTCTTAAATACTTCTTGGAACAAAGAATATATTCAGAAGAAAAACAAAAATGGGTGAATAAGATAGTGGGTTATGATTTTGAAATAATCTATAAAAAAAGGAAGAAAATGTTGTGGAAAATGCACTCTCAATAAAGGATGAAGATGTTGAGGCCTTTCTCTATGCTATCTCGATCATCCAACCCAATTGGATAATAGAAGTGAGGGATGAATGGAAGAATGAAGAAAACATGTGGATGCTCATTCAAAGGTTGCATCTGGATTCCAGTGCATTAGATACATTTACATGGACAAATGATTCACTATGGTACAAAAATCGCTTATATTTATGTAAGAACTCCCAACTCAAACAAAAGTTACTATTGTAATTGCACACCTCTCCGGTAGGAGGGCACTCAGGATTTTTGAAAACCTACCATAGGGTCAAGAAGGATTTTAGAAGAATATTTGGTTTTCCAAAAAATAAGGTGGAAACAATTAAGACCCCGGGTCTTTTACAAACATTAGCCATTCCAAGTTAGCGCTGGGAGGAGGTTTCCATGGATTTCATCACAGGGTTACCGAAGTCTGAAGGAAAGAGTGTCATCATGGTGATTGTTGATAGACTGACCAAGTACACACTTTTTTTCACTCTCTCATCCCTTCAAAGCTAGTACAGTTTCCACCACATTCATGGAGACAGTTCAAAAAGTACATGGAATCCTAAAGACTATTGTAAGTGACATATATCCTATCTTCACTGGACATTTTCAAAAAAAAATATTTTCTTGTTTGGGTACTCAATTGTCTTATAGCTCATCGTACCATCCTCAATTTGATGCAAAAAACGAGATAATGAACAAATGTATAGAAGGCTACTTTCGTTGCTTTGTATTTGATAAATAAACAAAATGGTTCAAATGGTTACCCTTGACAAAATGGTGGTATAACACTTCCTTTCATACTGCAAAAAAAATGACACCATTTATAGCACTCTATGGATACCACCTGTAACATCCTCGGCCACCAACAGGTTGGGTAACGCTACAAAAACACCTTAACTTTACTTTCTTTACTACTCTGATACCAATCTGTAACGTCCCCAACCACCAACATGCTGGGCAATGCCACTGTTGAACACACACACACACACACACACACACACACACACACACACACACACATATATATATAACATGCATTTCTAATGAATTCAATCACATAAATCAGAGTTATTGCTACCATACAAATTCAACTGGAATTAACAGTAATTCAAACATGCAACAGAATACATGATAACATTTAAGAATCACAGTCATGCATAACATATAAACTAAGGATGGAAATGATACTAATCTTTTAACTATATTAAAACCACCAATTGCATTCAAACCTTCCATGAACCTCCCGGCCTTATACTGTACTGCTCATCACTCTCAGTAGTAGGTCACCCCCAAGCTGGGACTAAACTCCATCGGGTAAGGGATTCCTAGGCTAGGCAAGGTCAACAGGGAAGTCACACAGTTAAAAGGAAGGATTCTCTCCCAGGAGCCACTTACACCCATTGCTTACAGACTTTCATTCCCCACATGCCTATCCCACCCCAGGAGTATAAACCTTCACTGTCACACATTCCATTGACTGCTCAACCTCCCTTGCCTTGGACTTCAACAACAGACCAGACCGAAATTCTCAGAGCTCTGTAGTAGCTAAGGGACCCCCTCCAGGAGATCTCACTTCTGTTATCACTCTGTAAATTCCCAGAGGTTGTTATGAGGTAAGAAGAAACTTATCAGAGGTAACCTTAACCAACTTATTCAAAACTGAAAGCTAGCCCTACCAGTTTCAGAGAGGGATCTCTCTGTTAGTTTTAGATTTGTTTGAGTTTTCAAAGATTTTAGGCTAGTTTAAAAGATTGTAACCGAATTGTTTGTATTGTTTTTGAATGAAATGGCTGAATGTCACTTACACTTCTATTGGGATATGGGGTCTATTTTTAAAATAAAGAAGTCAAAGACAATTTTACAAGATTTTTTTCACAGGGCAAGATAGTGCTAATGCTGGATTCTTTAGAAATAAAAATGGTGTATTGCTGAAAAAATGAGATATCAGGTTACTAACAAAAAAGCATTTAATAATTTCTTTGTTATAACCTTGGAAGAAAAACATTTAAATCTATAAAAGATTAAGAAAAGAGTACGTGAAGGTAAATTATGCAACTTTAACTTCTTTTAAAGATCAGATTCAGAAAGAAAATATGGTAAATGAGAAGGAAAAACTTGTACATAGATAGAAGGAACTTCACCAACAATTGACACACAGGAATCCTGTGAAACATCTCTTTGTATTAATGAAACGACTTCTTGATAAAAATTACAACAACTAGAGCTTGCTCGGGCGTAAAGATCAACAACCCTCAATACTTCTAAGTGGGAAATATTTATAATAAAAGTTACAATGACCCTGTCATAAATGATCAGGACGTGATGGATTCTAAATTTAACTAACTAACTCAACAAGATACAAAACTTTAGGGACTGTTAATGATGTGTCGAATTCTTCAAGCTAATTTTGGGGACGGCCATTGGTGAGTCATCTGCATGAATTTGTCTAATCTAATTGTTGACTAGACTTGAACACCTCATCTCCTACTTGATCAAATTGCATATCTCTTCCCATCATAGCTGACTGGGAATAGTGACTTTGAGTAATCTTCGGTATATTTCATCCATTTCTGTGTACTTGGCAAAAGTTGGCATGACGATGAAAATGTACTGGATATGATGTTGTATGCTGATGTCCGGCTGCAAAGTTTCTAAGAATGCCTTACCTATTATGTTGCCCTGTATTCCTGAAAATTTTGAACTATCTTTGGCCACCGTGGACAGCTTCTGTTTATAATCTGGAAGGGTCATTAACTTATCATTTAGGACCATTAAGTTTGGGAGACCTTTCTTCTGCATAGCTTCGATCTTACTGAAAAATATTTGAACTCTTGCATCCATAGTCTGGACTTTCTCTTTCAACTGTAGCATAAGCCATCTCTTAGTCAGAACCCTCTTGACTTCGAGGATGGTTTCTATCCTGTCCTCAATCTTCAAATCTTCTAATTCTTCCTTGGTTTTTGAATTCTGGAATCTAATGATCTTAGTGGCTTCTATGGGCATTTCTCCCAACTCTCCTTTTATTTTTTCAATAGCCTGCCTGCTCCTCTGTACCAATTCCTTTTACTCGAACATGATTTGCACCATATGCCATATTTCATTTATGGATTTGGAGATATCCATCCAAATATTTTCCTTGGCCTCAACAAGTGTCTTGCCTGCCACTGATTGTTTGCAAAGCTGCTGCAATTCCTGTTTGAGTTTGTCTGATGTTTGCTTCTCCATGGAGTAGCTTGTTTGGTAGGAGGACTTGAGTTGTTGAAGATCCTCAAACTCCTTTTTTAGTCTGCTAATCTCTGTCTCCTGTAAGTCCATTTCTTCCATGGATTTAGCTAATTCCACTGTCTTTTCCAGAGATGTCATTGGAGTTGTTGAGGGGAATTTCTGTTGTGGAGGTTTTTTATACCGATGTTGTGCTTACCCCGGTGAGTGGAATTGCGCTCAATGAAATGACTTCCATAGGTGTTGATTTTTCTTTCTCCTTCACTAATCTTTCCAGTTCTGCTTCAATCTCTTTCAACTGTGCATTCTTCTCCATGATCAACTTGAGCATCTTGTCCTTTTCACCTTCTGTCTCAGCTATCTCCTTTGCCTATGCATCTTTAGTTGATGGTAGTTTAGTTGTTTCCTGAGAGATGTTATATCTGCATTTTTGTTTTTAAGCATCTCTTCGACTGCTTTCACATTCGAGGGGTCATACCCGATCTTGAGGACCAATTCTTCCAATGTTTTAATTTTATTATCTTTCTAAACGGATGAAATCTTTTATAACTTTAACTATGTCTGAACATTTCTCAGAGAGACTTGAAGTTTAGCATCCAAAGTAGAGGCAGTTTCCAAAGTGGAGAAAACCATTTCTCCAGTTTGTCTGTGCAGATCCATTTGATCAGCAGGGTGCACATCTCTGGTGTGGAACTCAAACGTTTCCCTTTTGTAGTCAGTGATTTCCTTTGGGCCAGGAACCTAGGCCTGTAGAAAATCCATGTGCATTCTACCCTTCTCTGTATCAAATGCAGACAATAGTCTGTGTTGTGCCGTGGATGTCTGCTTCCAAAATTGAGCATAAGTGCTGCTGGTTAGCATTTGATTTCTCTTCTTGATCAGGTCATATTTCTCAAAGATGCTCAATTTGACGCCTCCTTGCTTTGGTTGGTTGATTAATGAAGTATCCATTTGCTTCTTGGATGAATAAGAAGGTGTGATCTATTGGCTGCTAGTGATAAGCGGTGACTAATCATTTTTCATAGTTGTATCGGATTGGGTTCCCTTTTCACTAGCCGTGTCAGTTGTAGGAGTGGGTTTTGACCTCTTGGTGTATAATTGGAAATATTCGGCCAAGACTTCAGTGACAGAAGGTGAAGAATCCTTCCTGGGCCTTTTCTCCTTTGGAAACTATGGCGTGTTTGTTTGTGAGAAAATAAGAGAAGGAGACTGCTCTTCTGTCTCTTCCAGAGTGTTCTCCTCCCACTTCGTTTGATTTTTGAATTTCTCAATTTTGGGCTTGGGTGAATGAACATAGGGAATGTTTTAATTCTTTACCCTCATCTCTGAAATGATCTCGCAAGGGTCATATTGCCATAGGAAACTAATGTCAAACTTCATTTCCTTCAGAAACCTGTCTGCCTCTTCCTCGACGCCTCGGTTATTGCAGATAAAAGATCCTATTTGCCCTTTAATTTTGAGTTGTTGTTTCTTCTTTAGAGACACAAAGTGTATGCCATATGAATTTATCATCTGTCTTATGTATTCTAGGGAAAATATCCTCATGGGTAAATACTTGGGCAGCCTATATGGAGCTAACTTGCATCCATATATACTGATCTCAGTGTGATTTTGGCAAAGATACCAATCTCCAGTTTTTGCAAGGTCTGAGAGGTGTAAAATCCTATGAATTTCCTCATTATTCTTGGTTCTGGTCTGCCACTGAGCATGATCACCACTGGGTGGTAAAACTGCTTGATGAACTGTTTAAAACTAAACTCTGTGGAATTTCGCCTGAGCAACGAAGTCCAAGATGTCACCGCATGTTTCTTCCCATCCTTGTCCATTTTCTGCATCGAGAAAGAGAACCTATTTGCTTGAAAGAAAACGAACATGTAAGCCAATATGGAGGAGTACCGGAACATGCCCTCTATGGTGAATTTTGAGAACTGCTCGTGAATGTTGTCCGCTAAAAAGGTGTTGTAATTGAACTGAGTGGTGGGCATTTCCTTGGTAGAGAAAATGGACAGAAAACCTAATATAGGTTCATCCACCCATTAGTCTGAAAAATAACCAAGTAGGCAATAGAGTGATGAGATAAATTGGTTTCCATTTTCTGAGAATAGGGAGGAAGGATATGGGGGATTTGATTTGGGAAGCTGAGCGTCCTTTGGGAAGAATAATTCAAATATCTGGGATCTTTGGGGAAAAGATAATTTCTGGTATAAATTTGTTATGGTTTCAAGATTGAAAGGGGAGGCAGATTTAGTTCTGGGTATCTGCATCATCTGATCAATGGACTCTGGGGTGATGAAGAACATAGTTTCTCTCGATGAAGAGACTATGGATCTCTGGTCAGAAAGGTAGTGGGCCTAGCATTTGAGGGAAAATTCAGGGAAATGGTGGACCTGGGGGAAAATATATAGAGGAAGATTGGATTCCCAGAGCCCGATTTCATCATTCTGATCTAAGAAAGTGTCTTTGAGCCATGACTGCAGCTCCGCGAAATCAACTTCGCACCTTGTATCTGATATTAGATGATCTTTGTCAGCTAATGGGATCTTGTCGAGGTCGATCGAAGGAGGGAGGAAAGGATTTTCCCTAGCCTCTGCTTTCTTGGACTTTGGCACCATAGTTGTGAAGAATACTTGCAATTCAAACAAAAGTTAGTGGTAATGGTTGTGGTTGGGCTATTGATTGAAACAAAGAGGGGAAAAAGAAACTTCTAGTGTGAGGATAAGAGAAATAATGGGCGATTGAAAGAGCAGGGATATTTTTGGGTGAATGGATACCTGTTGGGCATGGGGACAGATCAACAGGCCTAGCGGGAAAGTTAACCTGTAATAAATGGCCAACGGGTCATTGGGGAATTGAGAGGGCAGATGAAAAATGGGTGACGAGTATGACTTGGTGACATGGAGGGTGTTGATTGGAGACCAGTAATGGTGAGGGGACTTGTGACAGGTGAAATGGAGGGGATGGACTGACAAAGTTATGAGATAGGACTCTTAGGGGAAGAAAATGGAAGTGATGTCATGATATGGCAATGGTATGCTAGGAAAGTGCAATAGATTCCTACCACGTTAGAGTAGGAGGCCTGCCAAAAAACCATTTCATTCTGGACCCCCCCCCCATCATTAAAAAGAGAATGGTTGGGGGGGTCCGAGAAACCTTGACAATCATCCATCCACGCACCCGATGCTGGATCGTATAGATGAGCACTTCCTTTAATGAACTTTCCAGAGCCCCCTCCCTTCCCCACCATTAAAGGCAGAAGGGTCAAGGGGGGTCTGGAATTATATCTCGGTCGTGGATCGGGGTGCCAACACCTCAACCGTCCATATCTACTTTCTTGTTATTCACCGTTCCAGACCCCCTCCCCCCCCACCGTTAAAGGAAGAATGGTCAGGGGGGTCTAGAATCATATCCCAACCATTGATCTAAGCATTGGGGTCTCGGTCATCCATCTATGCACTCTCTTTAATCTACCAGTGCACAATCATTTATGTAGTGGAGACTTAGTCTTGCAGCCTTTTCATGGGTTTTCTTGGCTTTTCTTGCTTTTGACACCATGGGGGTCAGGTAACATACTTTCAAACTTCAAATATATGAATCGACATAGATCATCATGCATGTTTTATTGAAATCAAGCCAACTAACCTATGCTCTAACCTAAGTTCTAACCTAAGTTCTAACCTACTTCCCTATGAAATTTAGCCCAGATTAAACTATTGGACTAAGAAATTAATCTACCTAGGGGCTATTTGACCAAGATTAGGAAATTTGGTCAAATTTATTCTCTATCTGGCCTATTTACTTGACTAAGTTTAGACAGTTTAGCCAAGATTATTCATTAATCCTATCAACATCAATTTAAAAGGACTTGGCCATGCTTAGACTATATGGACCAAGCCATTGTTATTGCATGGGGCTTCATTTAATTTCTTTTATGCCCTCTTTTATTCTTTTCTCATTTTTATTTTTTATTTTTCTTTCTTTCTTTTTCTTTTCTTTTCTTTATTTTTCTTTTCTTTCTTTTTCTTTCTGCAGTGGTCTCTACAAGTCAAATACACTGAAGGGACAAAAAATACAATCAACAGTTGATCTTATAAATTATAGGGTTATAACAGTGGCTCCATCTGGGGATGGTATCCTCCTTGCAAGATGCCAAGAATCCTGTTTCTTATAATCTTAAAGAATTTCCTCTAGAGCCTCTTCTGTTATCTGACTTGCTTTATTCTGGAAATGTTGATGATGTTTTCAGTGTCTTAGGGCCTTCTCCACAGGCTTTAAACACCTAAACAAAAACAACTACACCTAAAGACTTGTAAAAGAAATGGTATTTACAATGAAATGGAATGGTGATCTCTCTACTGAGGTGGCAAGTAATGCTTCAACATCCTACCATTTATGGGTCCTCCTAGCAAGTCTGATCCGTCATGATTAGCAAGTAGAAAAGCATTATTTCCTTTGAAGGCCTGAATGGTATAAGGACCCTTCCACAAGCTATCAAACTTTCCATGTTTACCTTTATCTTCATTTCTAGAGTCCCACCTCAAAACTAGATCACCCAATTCAAAGTTATCTTCTTTGGTTCTCTTGTCATAAATATTTTTAATATTTTCCTGGATCACTTGAGTTCTGTTGTAAACTTCTTCCCTGGATTGCATTAGGTGGATCGTTTGATTTATTCTTCGTTGGACATCATTTGGTTCTTCTTGTGTTTCCTGCAATAGTTTCATGACTGGAACTCCTAATGAAAGGGGTAAAAATGCCTCAATGCCATACACCAACTGGTATGGAGACATACCAATCGATCTTTTGGTGCTTATTCTGTCAACCCAAAGTGTGAAAACCAACTTATTATGCCATGATTTCTTGTTTTCCTGTAGTGTCTTTCTGATAATGTTCACCAGACTTTTGTTAGAAGACTCGCCTAGCCCATTTCCCTGTGGATGATAAGCCGTCGAGTGTCCCAAAGTAATATGATATTGATTACAAAAGTGTATGATCTTTTTGGATCTGAAAACCACTACATTATCAATTATAATTTTTCTGGGGCATCCAAAACGAGACAAAATGTTAGTTTCTAAAAACTTGATGATGATAGAGTCAGTAGCTTGCCTGCATGGTACAACCTTGATCCACTTGGTGAAGTAGTCGGTGACCGTAAGGATCCATTTATGTGGGCCCAAAGAAGGAGGATGTATCTCACCAATGAAATCTAGCCCCCATTGTTGGAAAGGAGATTCGACAGAGATGGGTTTCATTGGGAGTGGTAGAGGCTTCCTTTTGCCTTCAAAAATATGACATTGGTGGCAAGAGGTAACCTTCTGATGAACGTCAACAAACAAAGTAGGCCATTAAAATCCAGCTCTCAGAATTTTGTTGGCTGTGGTCTTCCAGCTCAGGTGCCCACCATAGTCTCCTGCATGAAAATCTTGAAGAACTTTGTCAGCTTCACCTTTTAACAAGCAGTTAAGAAAGATACCACCGGGATCTTTCCAATAGAGATTGCCTTCCAGAATACAAAATTTCAATGCTTTCAACTTAATAAATATAGCTTTTGTTTTAGTCAAACTTGGAGGATCTTGTAAATTGTGGAGTACAAAAATGAGGTCTGTGTACCAAGGGGAATTCAAGAATGCCTCTTTTACATTTAGAGTCACCCGCTCTTCTGGTCCATCTACTGCAACCAAAAAGTTAATATCTAAAGCATGGAAATTAGACTCAGCCTTCAGTTTGGCCAAACCCTGTCCTTTGATTAATTTAGTAGGCTTTATCTCAATATCGTATTCCAGAATGACCACAATCCATTTTCCTCTTCTTCCATCTGAATTATCCTGGGTCAGAATATCTTTAACCACTATGTTTGGGACATATGCAATGGTGTGAGAATGGAGAATATAGACCCTAAAATATTTTATAGCGTTTAACATGGAGAAGGCTTGTTTCTCCATAATGTTATAATTTAACGCTACATCTCTTAAAGATTTGCTTAAAAAGGTGATGGGTTTGTCGTACCCTTAACTATTTTTCTGCTACAATACTGCTGCTATAGTGTGTTCAGAGGCGAAAGAGAAAAGATAAAATTCTTTGGTATAGTCCGGGCTAATCAGAACTGGAGATTGGGTGAGAACATGTTTCACTTGCTCAAATGATTATTTAGATTTGGAATTCATTTGATTTTTGTGTCTTTTTTCAACATATTGGTAATATTCCTGAGAAGCTCGGCTAAGTTTGGTATGAATCTTCTAAGGAAATTTATCTTGCCAATGAAAGATTGTAGTTCTTTGATGTTCCTAGGGTGTTCCACCTTCTAGATTCCTTCTATCCTTCTAGGATATATTTTAATTCCGTCTTTTGAGATTATGTGTCCCAGCAGTTTACCTTCCTCTAACCCGAAAATGCTTTTCTTAGGATTTAATGAAATCCCAAATTTCCCGCACTTCTCAAACACACATTTGAGGTGGAGCAAATTTTCTTCGTCGGATTTGGAGTAAACAGTTACATCATCCAGATAAATGACTATAAATTTTCTAGTCTCATCCACAAAGGCGATATTCATTGCTCTTTGAAAAGTAGCCCCAACGTTCATCAGAACGAAAGGCTTCTTCACATACATGAAGTTTCCCTAGGGTGTGGTAAAAGATGTCTTCTCTTGATCTTCTGGATGGACCAGAACTTAGTTGTAACCCGAGAAACCGTCCAGTAAGGAGATCCTACTAGATCTAACCACCCTTTGTAAAATATGGTCCATTTTGGGTAAAGGGTAGTTGTGTTTGAGGGATACTTTGTTCAGATTTCTGAAATCTATACAGAGCTTGATCTCACCAGTTTTCTTCCTGGTTGGAACGAGATTGGAAACCCATTTTGAAAATATCAAAGGGACTATAATCTTGGCATCATACATCTTCTTGATTTCTTTCTCTATCAGGGGAAGCAACTTGGGATTAATTCTCCTAAGTTTCTATCTGAAAGGTTTATGTTCTTATTTTATAGGAATCCAGTGTTGTATGATGCTTATGTCATAGGATTTTAAGTCCTCATATCCCTAGGCAAAAACATCTATATATTCCTTAAAAAGTTCAATGTATTTTCTTTTTTTCTCTAGTGGCAGTGATTTAGACAGTTTTATCATTTTGGGGTTTTCTTCTGTTCCTATGTTACAGTCTTCGGCCTCTTTACTGCTAGCTTCAATTTTTGGTTTTTTGGCTACATCATTAAAATCAAAGAAGTCTTCCAACGGAACTAAACCTCTAGGTAACACATTATTTTTCAACTGTAAGATATCATAATCTACATCATTTTCATTTATTTTTTTATCATCTATTGTATTTACACTACCATTCTCAAAAAAAAAATTATTTACAACTTCTTCATCCTGTTCTAAATCTATGTTTGTACATTCAAAATCAATTTTACATTGCAGGAAATCTTCAATTTGATCTTCATTTCCAAATCCCTGCCAATATCTGATGTTGTCAGGAACAATGGATGTGCATTTCACCTCCAATGTGTACTTGCGAGTGGGACAGAAAGGGATTTTACAGGTAGCTGATGATGTAGCCAGTCCGTCTGCGAGTATATTTTTTCCTCTGGGCATCACCTACAAATCAACCTCAGTAAAACATTGGAGAGCATCTAAAACAACGTTTCTATAGGATCTAAGTCTGGGATGTTTTGCTACATACTCACCTTTGATTTTCTTGATAATTAATTTAGAATCACCCCTTACCATTATCTGCTTAGCACCAACTTTTTTCAATAATTTTAGGCCAAGCATTAAAGCCTCATACTCGGCTATGTTGTTAGTACATTGGAATGATTCTCAAAGTACCTTGATCTGTGGTTATGCATCCACAGTCCGGCCCCAACTCCTTCTTTACTCATAGCACCATCGAAGTCCATGCTCTAGAAGTCTGCTGGTAATTCCTCATTTTCTTCAACCATGGGGTTTCTTACTTCGACAATCGTTGTATCATCCTTTGGATCAGGTGCATCACCTTCTAGTTGTGTGATTTGTTCTTTGAGATCACCATCATTATATAGAATGAAAGAATCTAGGTCAGAGTGTGCAGAATATAGTGGGTAATTGTGTGGCTTATCCTGACTACTGACCATATACTTCATCAGTGTTTCTTTGTAAAGTATTCTTTGTTGACCGAAAACTAGAATGGTGGAGTAGGACATATCTAGCTGCAGGGTTCCTCTTAATTTATCTCCCCAAGACCTTGATATCAACATATCATACTTGGGGAGAATGTTATCCATGACGATGTCCATCACCAAACGTTTTGTCGGGATTTGATCCAAGGTGATGCATAAGTCTTTAATCAGGCCTATACATTTGACCTTGCTAGAATCAAAAGAATGCGGATCTTTGTAAGGTCTGGTGACCTCAAGTCCCAACTTTTCCATCACAGCCTTGGGCATTAGGTTGTGAGAAGCACCTGAATCCAACATTGCGTTGTGCAATATCAGGTCACGGATATTCAAGATGATGTAAAAAGGGGCCACAGTGCCATTATCAGTTTGACCGTCAACTTTAGGACTGAATAGGAGCTCATGTCAGTCATCAGCAAGGTTTACTATGTCATAATGGAGTATAGATACCACATTCAAGGCTTTGGTACCTATATCAGGTTTGATACTTAAATATTTTATCCCCTAAGACCTATAAGCATTCTTGTTCATCAACTCAGAGAGGGGAATGGGAATATTCAATTTTGCTAGTTCTCCTTCAAGGATGAAAAGAGAGGTGGTTTTGTTTAAACTCTGTACTTCTGATTTATTGACATAAACTTTGTGGACAGGTGCTCCTGTTTGAATGGTTGATGAAAATTCTATCCAACTTTTTCTCTTAAGAATTTCTGGAGTTTTTTGCACGAGAGATTTGGTGTCATTATGCCCAGGGGATTTTTTGGGAGGATTCTTTGAGGTTTTCTTGGTTTCAACAACCTTCTTTGGATAATTCTCATTGGTCTTCTTACTCATTAGGTTATATTATCTGTGAACCTCCATTATAGCCTTCTCAAAGGATTCTTGTTCTATTTTCTCAGCTTCCTCATTCACCTTTATTTGCGAAAGGAGAAAGATTTCATGTTCTTCTTGGGTGAGGAAAATAGACTCATGATCATGATCATGATCATGATCACCCATCAAATTTATATGAGCATCATAAAACTCCTCAATCACTTCCTCCCCATCATAAGAATAGTTTTCTTGGAGAGGTGGTTTGATCTGTTGATCAACTCCCCGTTGTTCCCGTTGATCCCTAGGATCTCTATGCCTAATCTGGGGTGGATTTCTCCTAAAGTTCGGGTTCTTGATTTGAGGGGTAGCTTGGTTCTCCCTAGGTGGGTTTCTTTTAGTTATGGTGAGTCTCTCCATCATTTTATCCATAGCTCTAGCTAGAGAATATAATTTATCATCAGACAAGGAAGTAGAAGGTTCTTCCTCGATGGTGACCCTATTTTCTGTTCTCTGCCTGACCCTTCTGGCTAAAAGATTTGCTTCTACACTGACGACACTTTTTTGCATGTCTTCCAGAGTTTCTGCATTTCTTTCCCTTAATTGATATGACATGTCAGCGTCAAAACCATCAGGGAACTTTATTAATGCCAAACCTTGTGGAGGTTTAATTTCAGTCAGGATAGCATTGTATAGATTGTTGAAACGAGTGCAGTAATCCTGCACTGTCTCTCCTTGGTTCCTTCAGATGTTCTCATACTCCGACATAATTTGGAGAGGATTTTTCTTTACTTACCACCGGTCTAAAAAGGTCTGATGGAAAACAATCATGTCAGTAATGGTAGCAACACGTAAAGTTTTGAACCACTTTTTCACATCTCCAGTTAGGCTTTGTGCAAATAATCTCATCTGCACATCAACTTCGTCTACTTCTTGCAGGTCAAAGTAATCATTCATTTTGTTGACATGTTTTTGTGCATTTAAAGGGACAGAACTATCAAACTGTGGAATTCTAGTTTGATAATCTTGGGGCATGTTATGTAAAGGAGCAACCAATACCAACGGAGCATATATTTCCACCATGATTGGTGGAGGAGGATGAACAACAACCTGTGAGACATGAGAGGAAATGACTGAAGATATAGAGGACGAAGGGCTTGGAGGGATGGAGTGACCTAGTGTATTTCAAGTAGAAATTACAATGATGGTTAAAATAGGAAGTTCGACGGACTACTGAAGATGGAGCTTGTCTAAGGCCTGACCAAGATTTGCGATTAGGTCTTCAAGCTTGTCAGTCTTGGAGTGAAAATGTTGCTCAACTTCAGCTCTAGGATAAAGTATCTCAGGGGTCCTGGGCTGCAAAACCGTTTGTTCTAAGATCATTTCACTGATAAAACTGTCAAATTTTGTCCTAAAAAGACTTGTTTGAAAGGGTATCTCAGATTCAAGGTCTGAAAGAACAACTAAATTTTTTGGGGTGGAAAAAGACCTTAGAAGCGGGCTATTATTCCTCAAAATTTCTGTAGTACCTTTCTTCCTAAGTAGTCTTTTGGGATTATCTATTACCTTTGCAGGTTCTAGGTTAGGATGAGCTCTGGTAGAAATTCTTTTGGGAGCCAGAACTATTGATTTTATTCTACCTTTAGAGACTTTGGTTATTTATGCACAAACTTTGACAACCTTTGAAAATTATTTCTAGATAAATATTAGGGTTTGTATTTTCTCTAGAAATAAAGTTGTCTTTGTTCTAGGGGAAAGAAAACAAGGGGTGGAAAATTTGTTTCAGTTCGTCCCCAGTATGGTCGCCATTTATGTTATCACTCTATAAATTCCCAGAGGTTGTTATGAGGTAAGAAGAAACTTATCAGAGTTAACCTTAACCAACCTCTTCGAAATTGAAATCTATCCCTACCAGTTTCAGAGAGGGATCTCTCTATTAATTTTAGATTTGTTTGAGTTTTCAAATATTTTAGGCTAGTTAAAAATATTGTAACCGAGTTGTTTGTATTGTTTTTTAATGAAATGGATGAATGTCACTTACGCTTCCATTGGGCTATGGGGTCTGTTTTTAAAAGATAGAAGTCAAAGACAATTTTACAAGATTCGTTTCACAGGGAGAGATAGTGCTAATGCTGGATTCTTTAGAAATAAAAATGGTGTATTGCTGAAAAAATGAGATATCGGTTAATAACAAAAAAGCATTTAAGAATATCTTTGTTATAACCTCGGAAGAAAAACATTTGAATCTATAAAAGATTAAGAATAGAGTACATGAAGGTAAATTCTACAACTTTAACTTCTTTTAAAGATCAGATTCAGAAAGACAATATGGTAAATGAGAAGGAAAAAATTGTACACAGATAGAAGGAACTTCACCAACAATTGACACACAGGAATTCTGTGAAACTTCTCTTTGTGTTACTGAAATGACTTCTTGATAAAAATTACAGCAACTGACCATATTCCATATGACGATGGAGGCTCTGGTTAGGACTGGCAGAGTCTATCAATGAAGAATCACAAGCACGAGGGCTTGAGGATCTACTAAAAATGAGATCAGACTCAAAAAGAGACTCAAGATCACTTGGACCAAGAGGCGGAAGAAAGGGATCCCATGCTCCCATTGGATAAACCAAAGGATCAATGGCTAAGTCCAAGTCTCAAGAAGGCAAACATGATTTCACAGGTTCATGCTCGGAATCAATTGAACACCAAGGGTAAGACGCCGCATAATTAACCTGTGGTAGGGTAGAGTCTACACGAACAATAGGAACATATAAAGGGGAGCCTGAACTAACGCCGAATTAGGATGGTGATTATCAGATGCTCGCTGGTTGATAATGAAAATGCTTCCATTATGAGGGAAATGCATCACCCGAAAGAGCGTAGACACCACAACATTCATAGCATATACATAATCACGCCCGAGAAGCATATTGAAATCTAATGGGCCTTCCACCACTATAACATCAACAAGGAAATTATTCCCACCTAACGAGATAGGAAACTGAGGAAGAACCCCCAAATATTCACTAGGATGTCTGTCAAAAGTCAACAACTCATGTGAAGAAGAGACAAGCTTGGGAGATCCCAAGACTTTCCAAATCAAGGAGGATAAAATACTTGCAGAGGCTCCTTCATCCACAATACATCGATAATTTTTTGTTGAATTAACGTCAACCCTTATTTGAAAAGGTACAGAAGAAGGAAGACGAGGCTCAAAAAGATCATTACAATCAAAGGAAACTGTCCTAGGGCTTGGAGGGGGTGTGCTCGGAATGATCATAATGCCCTCTTGTTCTAAAAGTACTGAGCTAGAAATGCTAAAAACATAGTCGGTAGACACTTCACTCCCCAAGAGAGGAGTGGGATTAGCCGAAGATTACATCGGCATGAACACCTTCTAAACCACTGGCTGAATAGGCTGCGAGACTACATGGTTGAAAGGCACATCACCCCCTAAAATAGGAGTGGGATCAACCGATGACTACATCGACATGACCACTTTCTCAACCAATGTCTAAAAAGATTGCGAGGAAACCTCAGAAGACTCAGAATCAGAAGATCTTGCAGACAGGGACCAAAATCTTCGAACCTATGGAAGGCTAGGGCACAAATGAGTAAGGTGAACTCCCTTGCAAAGCTTACAGAGGAACTTAGGCTTACGTCCTATCCATCTAGGTTTCTCAACAGAATCGATGCCCCCAACATGACTAGCAGTGGCTGGTTTCACATCTCCAACATGACTTGCAGAGGTTGGTGATGGGCCGATAACATGACTCACAGAGGCTACAAACCTATTACCAGTATGACTAACAGTGACTAGACTTTCCCCCCCAGCATGAGTTGCAGAGGGTGGGTTCTTTCCCCCAGCATAAATTGCATAGGCTAGGTGCTGGTCTTCAACATGACTTGCAGAGGTTGTCGACCTATCTCCAACATGACTCACAGAGGTTAGTGATTTCTTCTTCCTATTCTTCCTCTTTCTATTTCGTTTAGACTTCTGGCTACTAGTAACTGTACTTTCACCAAAGGTGGGAGAAGGAGGAGGACAAGAATTTGCTGATGAAGGAACGTCAACATTATGACCATGACATCTTAACTGGGAAGTGTCAAGAGCATTTGGGACATTTGGAATGGTACCCAACCAAACCGATAATCCCACATTCAACCCAGTAATGTACAAAGTGGCCATCAAAGGGACACCAACGTTTCTGAAGAAAGGAAAAGCACAAGAATTCCCTTGCAAAGGGGTTCCTTGGTTGGTATCTTCCGGAACTTTAGCTATGAAGATATTATGCACAGGTTCTCCCCTTGCAGGATCATTCAAATTTGTAAAAGTCTCACACACTGACTCTGGTGAACCAGTGTTATAAAAACAACACCTATACAGAGACGGCTCCATGTTTCTAAGAGGAAGACCAAATATTCCTCATGACCGGCGGAATGGGCAGTATACCACCCTAGGTCAGAGACCCAAAGCAATAACTGACTAACTCACTATGGAAAATGATGGAGCACAGAGCACACGCTAAAAAATTCCTAAAGGAAAATCAAGCAAACGACTAACTAGTAGGAAGAACAGTTACACCAGCCAACACTAGAGTAAATTAGCAGTGCAAGTGAAACTCGAATACGGAAGCACCCTTCAGGTATACTCTGCAAAATGTGGCCCGATGTCTACCCTAGGTATTGCGGTATACCCCCACGGTCACCTGTGTAAGTCCCTAAAATAAAGGCAACTAGGTTGTCGGCTCATGAACAATCACCAGGTGGGTATAGTCAACAGTTGGGTGGACCGCAATGAGCAGGGTATCAAGCCCGAAACCTATCAAGGGTATCAAAAGAAAGTGTTTTGGAAGATGAATGAGGACCTCAAATGGAATTGAGACCCACAAATCTCTGTGGCAAATGTGATCAACAGAATCCCAAGACAAGTCCTCTATATCTATTCCCCACTACGCTTGGTCTGACTTTGGAGGGGTTATCTCCGCTACCTTTCCACACGCGACCTTGTGTTTAGCCCCTGTGTTAGAGGGGTGTCCCAGATAATTTCCACATTACTGGACTTCTACACTCCCTAGCACAAACTCCAATGTTTGATTTAACGGCCTTGAAGGGTTTCCTCTCCAACCTAATTCAAGGCCCTAACCCTAAACTAGTTGATGGACACTACAAACATAAAAGTCTAGTTATTTTTAATTAGCATTATTTTTAAGGCTTGATTTACTCAAAAGGTGTGGTAGTGCAACTAATGTTGTTAAGACTCTTGCAGAAAAAAGAAATGATAAGAACACTAGCAAAGAACGATTATCTTTCTTATTTTTCTTTTGAAATTCTTTTAAGATGAGAAGAAAACACAACACTATGCTAATTTATTTTTCTTTTTCAAATAACGATGCAAAGAAAATGCCAAGAAAGAAAGAGATCTAAAAACCTAAGTTTTTTTTATATTTTCTTCCAATCAAAGCAGAAATAAAAAAAGATTCAAAAAGAGACTGATGAATGAACGATTCTTTGGCAACTCATTTTTCTTAAAATTTCAAGCTAAAAATAAGTTAAAAAAAGCTAGGAAACACAAGAAATATTTTGAAAATGATAAGCAAAACTGACGTCAAACCCAGGCTACAGACTGTTATAACAGAGACCATGACTAGGTCAAGAAAACCCCTGAGAAGTATGACTTTTGACAGGGAAGAGGATGACTGCCTCTTCTTTTCTCAACATAGGTATGCTACTGACACTTAAACAACAAGCGTATGTACGCGGGCTATCCAAGGGTAGGGTGTGTATGCACACGTGTAGGCCCACTATATGTCACGTGCACCTCTACAACTCCTCAAAAAAAATGAAAAACAAGCAATCAAGCACTGGAAGGGAGTACTGGTATTGAGAACCATACTCCCTTGAAGACACAGAAACTTACTTTGATAGAAAAAGATGCAAGGAAACTTTGTTAAAAAACAAGCTAATCTAAGGTTATACCTAGGCTACAAACTGCAACAACGAAAACCAAAACTAGATCTAGAAAACCCCTGAGAAGGATCACTTATGACATGGGAGAGGATGACTGCCTCTCTAAAAAAAGAAATTGAACTCAGACACACAGCTAACACTTCATCAGCCAGCGTATGCATGTAGGTTGTATGAACGTAGGGCACATGTATACGTGTGAAGGCCTTGTACATGTCACATATACCTCTATGAATTCCCGAAAAAGAAAAAGAAGTCAAGCAAAGAAAGCAGGGAGTACTGGTATGGAAGACCAGAATCCCTACTGGCTCAGACTCTTGCAGAAACTCAGAAAAAAGGTAAAAAAACAAATTTAAAACGCCCAAAAATCATCCCCCAAAACCCTAGATATTTCCCCAGTACGGTCACCAATTCTATTGTGGGTGGGAAATCCCCCTATGGACTAGCATTAAGGGTTCTATAATGCATGAAAAAAATGACCTAAAGTCTCCTACTTCTTACCAACATCCCAATCATAAACCCCATTATTCATATGCAAATACAAGGTTAAATAGATCAAGTTATTGTACCTTAGTTTCCATGTTTGATGTCGATCCTTTAACATTTGGTTGCTCCTTGACTGCAAATATCCTCCCAAAGCTAACCTGCATTCATAAATAGACAAACAAATAACTCCAAACATGCATATGATCTATGAACTAATGGGTTAAAGATTCTATCAAAATATAATCAAATTTAAATATTCAAAATATCATATGGCGGGATGGGAAAAGTACTTCTTTTTATTAATCTCACAAGAGTAACTTACAATAGTGAGATCGACCACTGCTCCTCGAATCTAGTCTTGGGATCCTCTTCAACTATGCTCCAACTGCTTTTGTATATGCTTCTCTTCACACACTAGTTGCAAAAGGTTGGGACAAAGGGAATGTGAAATCGGGTAGATTTTCTTTACAATTATTTCCTCCTTCCAAATGGGACCCCTATCCCTTCTTTTATAGGCTAGAAAGGGCTAGGTATTTTGTCGAGTGACCAGCTATGGGCGGTCAAACGGTTTAGGTAACTTACCCAAAACTTTGTGTTTCATCTGCAACTTTCCATTTTTCGTGCTTTTGTAGGTATACGCGGGTTGTAGTGGGTCAGCTAGCGTATACATGCATGTAGTAGTGGAGCATGGTGCATGTGCCTTCAAAAAGGGTGTTTTTAAGAAGAGTTTTTTAGTAGTGGCTTGGAAAAAGATGTAAAATGAGATGACCTGATGCCAGGTAAGCATATCTAGTGCAAATTAGGGTTATAAAAATAATGCGGTAGAGTATGAAGCTCTTGTTTTGGGCTTAAGAGTTGCAAAATACATTGGGATGAAGGAAATATTTGTGTTTGTAGATGCAGAATTGATTGTTAAAAAAATTAGAAATATGTATCAAGATAAGCAACCCAGGCTCAGAACCTATAGAAATGAATTATGGGACCTCATTGACAGTTTTTTCTTGGCTTTCAACATTTCATTTATTGCAAGGGAAAATAATGTCATGGACGATTCTCTGGTTGTTTCAACAAGCAATTTCAAAGTCCCTCTGCCACCTAAACTCATGTATGATGTAGAAGTGAAATATAGACCCTCTATACCTGACAATGTCAAACATTGGAAAGTGTTTGAGGATGATCTTGAAATCAAAAGAATCCTGGAAACTGTTGAGAATTTTTCTGTATTGCACATTGATCAAGATCCCGACTCTGAAGTAGATCCTCATCCTGATGTTTTCTTGAAAAAGATTGTTGATCATCACATTATCCAACTACCCAACAATCACATCCCAAAGGGGCTAGTTCCTTTGGAAAGTATTTTTGACAGAAATGATGTGGCAATGAAGGGTAAAATCTCAAATGATGATGTTGATGTGGCTGAGTGCAATATTGGCATAGAGCTGGACCCAACATTTGTCAAATTGTCAAGCAACCTGTCAAGAGAGCAGAGGGTCAAGTATACTAAGATATTAAAGGAATTTTCTGATGTGTTTGCTTTGACATATGAAGATCTCAGAACTTATGACACCATTTTCATTGAACACAAGATCCCATTGAAAGAGGAGGCCAAGCCATTTAGGAAGAAATTAAGACAAATAAATCCTATGCTGCTGCCTATTATGGAAAGGGAGGTGAAGAATCTTTTGGATGCTCAGATTATTGTTCCTTTGAGATATTCTGAGTGGGTAGCCAACCTAGTCCTAATGAGAAAAAAGAGTGGAGAAATCAGACTATGTGTTGACTTCATAAATCTAAAAAGGAGCTCTAGGAAGGACAATTAACCGTTGCCAAAGATGGAACACATATTGCAGAGGGTAACTGGTGCATCTTGGATTTCTATGATTGATGGATTTTCTCACTACAATCAGATCTCTGTCTTGCATGAGGACAGAGAAAATACAACCTTCACCACTCCTTGGGGCACATTCATGTATTCCAAAATTCCCTTTGGATTGATGAACACATGAGAAACCTTTCAGTGAGCCATGGACATTGCCTTCATTGGGGAGAAAGATAAATTTGTGATCATCTATCTGGATGATATAACGGTCTTTTCCAGATCTGATAAAGAACACTACTGTCATCTGAGGAAAGTCTTCTTGAAGTGCAGAAGGTTTGGTCTCTCCTTAAACCCCAAGAAATCATTGTTTTCCATGAAGGAAGGGAAATTATTGGGGCACATAGTATCAGTCGATGGAGTCAGAATTGATTGCAGGGTAGAAGCTATTAAAACCTTGTCACTTCCCAGATCCAGGAAGGAAGTTCAGTCTTTCTTGGGAAAAATTAATTTCTTAAGGAGGTTTGTTTCCAATTTTGCTGAGCTGGTGAAGCATATCACAGTCATTCTTAGAAATGGAAATGAAGTAAAATGGACTGTTGAGTCCTGAGAATCCTTTAACTGGATTAAGAAGGCATTGACTGAGGCTCTTGTGCTTGTCAGTCCTGATTATTCCAAGGATTTTGTGATTTTTTCTTTTTCTTCTTTTGATATGGTGGCAACTGATTTGTTGAAGAAAAATGGTAAAGGGTTAGAGCAACCAATTTCATTTTTTAGCAGGGCATTGAGAGATGCAGAGGCAAAATATGACATCATGGAGAAATAGGTCTATGCCCTTGTGAGAGCTCTCAAAGATTTCAGAGTCTGTGTTTTTCATTCAAAGATCATTGCATATGTTCCTTCATCCTCTGTGAAGGACATTCTCATTTAGCCTGACATAGACGGGAAAAGGAGCAAGTGGATTGCCAAGATCCTTGAATTCGATCTGGAAATAAAGGCCACCAAACTAGTTAAAGGTCAAGGTTTAGCCAAACTGTTGGCTGAATCTAATTGTAAATATTTGGGGGTTAACTTCATCAACACTTGCTCAAAAAATCAGCAGCCTGATTTGTCTAATGGCAGTCCTCAGTAAAACCCTCCATTGGTAGAGTGCCCCTGGTACAAAGACATTATATATTTTCTGCAAGAATTAAGACCCCCTGATAGAATGGGGAAGAGAAAGGAAAGATATTTAAATCTCAAAGAAATTAGATATTGCCTTATTGACCAGGTCTTATATTGGAAAGACCCTCTAGGTGTGCTTCTAAGATGTTTAGACCCATGAGAGGCCCAAAAGATTATTTTTGACTTTCTTGATAGCCTGTGTGGGGGACATCATTTCTAGAGAGCCACACCCTACAAAATTCTTAGGGATGGGTAATTCTAGCCTACTTTATTCACTGATGTCTGTGAAAAAGTCAGAGCTTGTATCCAATGTCGGAAATTCTCAGGAAAGAAACAACTCAAGACTTTTCCATTGAAGCCTATAGTAGCTTCAAGACCCTTTCAATAGTGAGGCCTAGACTTTATTGGGGAAATTCATCCTGTATCAAGCGGTTAGCACAGATGGATCCTAACCACCACATATTATTTTACCAAATGGATAGAAGCTATTCCCACAAGGAGCGATTCTCACAAAGTCATCATAGGTTTTCTTGAAGATATTATGGCAAGGTTTGGCTGCTCGAACATATTCATCACTGATAACGCTGCATCCTTCAAGGCCGAACCATTGGTCAAATTTTGTGAGAAGTTCGGAATTTCATTGATCCACTCTACCCCCTACTACCTCCAGGGAAATGGACTAGAAGAGTCCTCTAACAAAATCCTAATAAATATCATCAAAAGACTGCTAGAGGAGAATAAGAAAGCATGGGATTCAAAGCTTAAGTTTTCCCTGTGGGCTGATCGAGTGATTAGAATCTGGACCAGGGGTCAAATTTTAGCCCAAAAATAAAATTGTTCAGAATTGACTCAAAATGAATGGGTGCATAGGCATCGTCGTTACAACCCAATGCACTTCAAACGGGGTCAAACAGACATCGGATGAGTGAGATATTGCATTCTGTTCGATTTGCCAAACAGGAAAAAAAAATGTTGACTGTACAGGTGATGACATGGCATGATCGTACATTGACATGGAATGAGGATGATGTGGCAAGATGATGAGTTGGTAAGCTGATGTGGAAAGCATTACTTGGCAGACACGTGGATGAATGGAATTTTAGCATGTGGCATCTTTTTGTTCAATGGTTTGGTGCCACGTGGCACCTTGGGTATGGTAAATTAAAATTTTATGGAGTCTGTGGGGATTGAACCCCGTACCCCCCCCCCCACTATGGAGCGCCTTCACAAAGGATGGGCTACCACTAGCCCACGTGTTGTTGTTTATTATATATATGTTTGTATATATATTTAAACTCGTGCTATGGTGTAAGTCATGTGGGGTCCGGGTTGGGGCTTAGCCCTAGCCCTTGGTTATGTGCACCACCCCCATACGACCTCAACACATTTGTGCATTGTTATTTAAACCATAAAATGGATCGCTCCCATCATGTGACACTTGTCACGACCACAATCCAACTTGCAACAAGTGCCTAAAATTGCACGGGACGTGGTCACGTTGGAACCCCATGCGCCCGACACTTCCTCATTTTGGGGGCTAGGTTCCCTAACTGTTCAACAAATTGGTGCATTTTGTGAGCATGCACGTGTGTGCTAGGTTTAGGAATGGAAAATGCCCAGAAGCCAGGTTACTCACATAGGAGGTGCGAATTGGCAAACCAGAGACAACAAGCTTGAAGGAGGAAAATGGCAGGAGGCCTAACTTCTTCATTTTTTGGCCAAATTAGTTGCCAAAAAATCCTAGCTAGGGGTTTTTGGATGTTCTGAATCCATTGGCACATTTTTCAAAGGCATTTGGAGACTTATTTTGCAGTTTTTTCTAGCTTGAGGTTTCAAGAGCTCTAGGGAGCTTAGGGACACCATTGATGGAGGTCATGCTCAGATGAGACCAAGTCTATTTTCTGTGACTGAATAGTCATTTTTGACTAATTGTTATGCTCTGAACACATTCAGATAGGTTTAAGAGGAATTTGAGTAATTTTATAGGTTTTTTTTCCACAAGGAATCTCAGGGAAGCTCAAGACCACATGTAGAAGAGGTCATGCCCGGATGAGCCATGGTTTGTTTTCAGAATTCTATTAGTCATTTTTGGGGTTTTTATGTATTCTAAACCCAATGGTATAGTCAGTAAATCCATTGGAGTTGAGAAGAAACTTTTAAAAGAATCTTTGACAAACTAATCCCATAGAGCCTAGTCCATTAATGGAGGCTCAAGGAGATGTAGCCCAGTTGGGGGTGAACTCCTTTATCATCTTGTTATTGTTGTGATTTTGTTGGTTATTATTTTCTGCAATTCATTTTCTGTTGTATTTCTTTAAACAACATACTTAACCATTAAAAATGTTCCTGACCCATAAACGCCTAAAGGAAGCCTAAATTTGACACATAAAACCTCTTGCACAACTATGACATAGAGCAAGGTCCTAAAGTTGATTTTAATGGAGTAGAGGGTGCTTGCATAGAAAAACAAGTCAGCCCCCTATTTTCAGATCAGGTGGTATCAGAATATAGTTTTTTCTCATGTGATTGCCATTGATAGCTAGAGATTTAGTTGTTGGTATTATTGTGCAAGTTTTTTTGTTTAAGTTTGATATCTTGCAAATATGGAGGAAGCTTCAAACAGTGAGAGTTCTCATACATATTCATTAGCCAAGCTCTTTGACAAAGAGATGTTGAAGGAGTTTCTAACCATGAGAGATGTGGTGCAAGAGATGTGGGAAGATAGAAAGGAGAGCATTGTCCTTCAAGAGCAATTGATGGCCATGAAGGAGGAGAAGCATCAACTTCTTGAAAAGTTGCATAAGATGGAGACTCAACTCCATGAGGCAAAGGAAACCCTTACCAAGTACATGCATGAACATGAGGTATGTAATTTTGGTTTTTCTTCAACTTTCTCTCAAGATGAATGCTTTGGTTTTTTTGAAAATCACACAAGAGGAATAGGGTCCAAGTTATTGTTAAAAATGGGCTATGAAGGTAGAGGGTTAGGCAAGCATGCACAAGACATTGTTGAGCCTATTGTTGTTGAGGAGAGGCCCAAGTATAGGGGTCTTGGATATGAACAGAAAGATGGAGGATATTCCAAAGTTGAGGAGACAAGGGAAACAACTCCAAAAACAACTTTTGTTGCAAGTTCAATCCCTCAAGCATGCATAGTTTGTGTTCAAGAGGATTGCACATGTGAGAAACAAGAGAGTTGTGACCACCATGAGGACAAGAAAATTTTTGTTGGTCTTCAAAAGAGAGATAGTAACTCTTTAAATTCACCTCCTCAAGAAGACGATAAAGGTGAATGTTCAAGAACTTTTGTTGCAAGTTCAATCCCTCAAGCATGCAAAGTATGTGTTCAAGATGAATGCAAATGTGTGAAACAAAAGAGTTGTGACAACCATGTGGACAAGAACACTGTTGTTGGTCTTCAAAAGAGAGCTAGTAACTCTTCAAATTCACCTCCTCAACAAGGCGATAAAGGTGAATGTTTAAGGTATATTTCTTCCTATAATTCGGTTGCTTTTGATTATGTTAAGCATTGATCCAGGGGATCAAATTTTGCTTAAAAATTAAAAGTGCTCAGAATCACTTCAAATACAACGGGTGTGTAGGCCTCGTCGTCACGAACCCAACACAACTTGTTTGGGTTCAAACGAACGTCGGATGAGAGAGATATCGTGTTCTATTCAAATCGTCAAATAGGCAAAAAAAATGTGTTGACTGTACAGTCCGTACAGTCCGTACGGATGCTAACGTGGTAGGGTCGTACAACATGTGGCAGGGATGAGTTGGCAGGGATGTATGACACATGGCAAGTGTTGGTTGGTAGTTGGATGACAAATTGTTTCTTGACACATGGCTTGTTTGTGGTGAATGAAATGGTGACACATGGCCCAATCAATGGCCACCACGTGTCACCTGGACAGTGGTTTAAAACTTTGGTAGTCAGCAAGACTCGACCCTGCGAACTTCAGGGCAAGGGGAAGAGCTTTGGGAAGGGTTTCCCAACCGACGCGCCCACATGTGTTTCTTATTATATATATGATTTAAAATATATTTGAATTGATATATGTTGTGAGTTGGGGCATGGCCCAAGCCAAGGCTTAGCCCCTGCCCCCGATCATATATGTTTGCAATGTAACCACCGACACGCGTGCACGTTCCAAACCTTTTACCATATGTTTTAAAATGTGGCCCCTTTTTGCATGAGCGCGCGGTCACATGGTGACTCATATGCCCATGGACTTGGCGGTTAGGGGCTAGGCATGCCCTAACCATCCTATAGTTCTCACTGTTTTGTGGTTGCACCCGGTGCTAAGTTTTAACACAAAAATGCACGTCGGGGCTAGGTTGAGGAGGCAGAGGTGCATTTTGGTGATCCAGAGACAACAAGTTTGAAGGGGAACTTCCAGGAAACCTATCTTCTTCAATTTTTGGCCAAACGAGGTGCCAAAAAAGCCTAGGTAGGGGTTTTTGGATGTTCGAAAGCCATTGGAGCCATCTATTTGGAATTTTGAGCATTGTAAAGCACATATTTTATCACTTTGAGAAAATAATACAAAATATCCATTGGAAGCTGGACCAGGAGATGTAGCCCAAGAGAGGGGTGAACTCATTTATCATTTGTTGTGTTATGTGTTTTCTTTTCACTGTTATTTGCTACTGTTTATATGCATCTTGAATGTGTTATTTCTATAAAAGTTGTGTTTGAAAAATTGATCCATTTGCATAAGAACACTTGAATTAAAACTTGCAAATATTTTCAAGAATACAAGTCTTTATCATTTTCAGATCAAGTTGGTATCAGAGCTTAGGTTTTTGAAGACTTTATTATTTGCAAGTGTTTTGTTTTATGATGCTCACAAGGTTGAAACTCACAAGAGGAGAAGGTCAACTTGTAGAGCCAAGTTCTCATCCTTCAAGAAGAAAGATTATATCATCTCCTCAAGCTTCAAGGAGGCATTCACCAAGTATGGTTCATGAAGAGAGACATGAACATATTCATACAGAAGATGAAGATCTCAGAAAGGCTTTCATGGAAATGAGAGAAATGATGAAAGTCTTGATGGAAGAAAGGAATACAAGGTTGCAAGGTGAAGGCTCCAACCCTTCAAAGCACAAGGGAGACAGTGGTGATAAAACTCCAAATGGAAATGGAGGGAGTGGTGCTTCTCCACCACCCTCACCTCCTTCTTCTTCCTCTTCTTCTACCAGTTCAAGATTTCTTCCAAATTCTCCAAAAGGACATGGTAAAAATCCTCCACAAATTCCTTTGTTAAAGCTTGATATTAAATTCAAATTGCCAATGTATAATGGAGAGGTAAATGCTGAGAAATTAGATAATTGGATTCATCAGATTGAGGTGTATTGTAGGATACAAAAAATTCAAGATGATGAAACTAAGATTCGACTTGCTTCTTTAAGATTGGATAGTGCAACACTCATTTGGTGGGAAGCCAAGACTCAAGAGGACATGAAGAAACATGGTAAAATTT